>CM056169.1:20289523-20361613 GCA_029691765.1 Entomobrya proxima
CACGAGGCATATCTTGCAAAGGGTTTGTTTTTAGTAAACCACGACCCAATAATGCTGCATAATATACAAACAAAACCCAGTGAAAAATATAAAACTGAATATATAAAAGTTTAGAAAATTTTGACGTCGTTATAATTCAAGAAGATTATATCTTTGTGCTTATCGGTTTGGTTAGATGAAAGAGTTTCAATAAGGGAGAAAATTTCTAAATACCACAAATATTTTTGCATAGATAGTTAGTTTGTATTTTGTTTGCATATACAAAATAAATATAATACTGAGTTTATATATAATTTGCTTTGTACTGAATTTACACGTAAGATGGGTTTTCTAATTGCTTTGCTAAATCTATAAAAAATCATTTTCGTTCCGGCTAACATTTTAGTGATTAGTCATAGATAAATTTACAGAACAAATGGTTTAGAACATTTCAATGAAAATAAGTCGCAATATATTTCCTTTGTTTTTCCGTACGTCCTTTATTTGTGTACGTGCTTGTTGCTTTACAGAAAAGATCTGTAACAACCATGTATTCACTTTTATCGTCAATGCTCTTTGACATTTTATATATCTTTATATCAGGATGTACAGGCATTGACATTATCATTTTACTCATCTTTGTCATCATAAAATATAAAAAATGCCATATATACTCTCACGACATCATTGAAAACACTCGAAACACTACAACAAGAAACTGGAGCTTTATTTGGTACTGGGTAGCTAGCTAGTAGAGCTAAGCTTGTTTTTATGATGTGCACGTGAAACTCATACGAAAATAATCTGTAAAACAAAAGGTCATAAAAATGGGATCGGCGGACACCGGATGCTTTCTCCTGTATTTTTACGACTGGGCTTATTCGCACATAACCCCGCCAACATCGTCCGGTGAGCGAGGTCGCTTGAAGGTGGTTTGATAAAAAACAACAGAAAAAATCGTCCATTGTCATGCACTGAAAAGCATGGCCATAATTGCTTGCTTTCGAGTTGAAAGGTAAAAATGTTGATAGCCATGAATCTGCGCATTGTTATTATCGTGCACGTACGTCAACTAGCACATTTTCACCGGGTGTTCTTGACGTTTGCGTTTTGACTTTGGATGAGGTAAATCCGGTTGCAGTTGTTCTAATGGGCATTTCCAACCTTATCTCGCCGTCCTCTTCGTAATCATCACTCATCCACAATATATCATAAAAATAGATGTATAAAAACACACAGATTTACCGAAGCATTAAATCTCTATTTTTATACTTGACACAACAATAACAATAAGTTTTGCTAGCTTTTTGTCCTATGCCTGACAATTGTGCAATTACCATCGGAAATGATAATCATTTCGTGTATAACAAACTATTCATTTCCAAGTCTGATTTTGTCAAAAATAAAATATGACTGAGCTTTCACGCCCCCAGCTTTCCTTTGTTGTCATCAAGATGACTGATTTGTAAAGCTGTTGAAATACCTTCGATTGATATAATGTAGTTATCGGGTTTTGAATGGGTTTAGTATTTCTGTGAATTACGGTTAGGGTTGCTTTTTTACGCTTCAAATTTCATAGTCTGTATTCTTCGTTCTATCGAGTTCATTACCCTTTTATCACGCTTGTCAAGCAATTCAATATACAAAAATGCTTAACTGTGTGGTGAAAAATTGCTCTTGGGTATGGTGAACGGAGACGAAAATGGATCAAAGAAGAAAAGGATTTATGCAAGAATTTTCAGAAAAATGTTTGTGGTTAGTGCACTACATGGCTTTGTACACTTAGATATTTCATTTCTCATCTTTGAAATGTAGGCTGGTTTCTGGTGATGTATAAGACTGGTTGAAGGCTGATGATGAATATAACGATAATCGAAGCAGAGCTAAAAACGAGTTGCATTTTGTGTCCCTAAATACCATCCGGTACTACGATGTCATTATGCGTTCCCAAGAGAAAACTGGAGAAAGTTCTTCTTTTGCAACGACTTCATGATATAAAGCCCTCCTCGTAAATCCGGAGACATTTTTGCAAACATGGATAAAATGCAAATGAAGGCAGGAGATAAAAAATTGAATGCATCATGCGATAGCTCATGCTTCGGGGATTATATGATGCATTTTTTGGTTTTTCAAAATATACGCATCGTCATGAAATCTCGGGAGAAAGAAACGTTTTCAAAACGGGCTATATCCTGCTTCGAAAATGTCGCTTATGGGTCAACGATTAAAGCAGTGAAACACTTTGTAGAAGCAGGCAAGCGCCATATAGGTATATACAAAATAATTCGGGGATATGAAACTACAAAAACATCAGGGTGCAGGTTCTCTGAAGAACGTATTGCAACGGTGGCTCCCTTAAGTATCTTGAAGACGACTACAAAGTTGTTCGACGAGAAGCCTTCCACCTCAATTAATGCTGCGGCCAACAAACTCAACATTAGTCTACAAGCGATAGGACAAATTAAAGCTTAGAAATTGGGCATCAAAACCTGCACTAAGCCGGAAGCACCAACTAGCAGTCAAGGATCAGGAGCAGCGAGCAAAATCTAGACCCCGATTTCTTTACAAAAATAACTTTCTAAGGCCCAGACCAAAATCAAAACATGCTCCAAATATTCTACTGGTCAGAGGCATCGAAAGTTTTTGGGATTCATGTAAGGCAGGGTAATCCAATCTACAAAACCCACACCGTTTACCCCAAGGTTTCAATGCTATTTGGAAAAATATCACCACTAAAGTGGCAGCATCATCGGGAAAATCGGGATATGGGGTTCTAGCGTAAGCCAAACAAGAACTTTACAGCACTGGATACAAAGGCACCAATGAATCTTAGTTTATGTGAATATTATTAACTATTAGTTGTACTAAATGATAAAAAATATTGCAGTTCAATAAGGCTTAAATGTTCCAAAATACCACAATTTCAAAAATGTCTCCGGATTTACGAGGAACCCTTTATTTCACAAACTGCCTGACAGCCCCTACTGCTCCCATTCGAAATTACTCAAGCTTTCCTGATGGAATTAGAATTTTGCAAAGGAATTTGTGAGGCAAAGAAGTATATACTTTTGCGGTACATGTTTCGTAAGCCGTTTTAACTTGATTTTTCATGGTGTGTAATTTCGTAATGCTTCAAAAGATTTGTGACGTTTGAGAAATGAAATGAGAGAGAAAGAGTATGTGTGTCTATCTGCCAAAACCATATGCTAAACCTAACCACTTACTACACGCACAGTCTCAAATTTTAGGCTTGCAGTTGTCAATACAAAAGCAAAAGTAGTTTTATTGTGCAAAAGGAAAACTGCAAAGTGGATTTCTCCGCTTTCCAATTTCGTTCCCTTTCACAAGATGACTAGTTGTCTATAGATTTGCCCATCGCAATCATCATCAGTCATTATTATTTTACTGGAGTGGAAAACGAAATTCGCTACTGGCAGAGCAGCTCCCACTAACTTTCTACTAGCCTAAACCGAAAAAGTTGTGAAAATAAACTAGTTCCATACATTTTTATGCTTACATTTGTGTATATGTATTGAATGTATGTTGTGCAATTTGGAAATGAGTGAACGAAACAAGTGCTTTCGAGTCTTTGCAAAGTTGCAAATCAATTTGCAATTTGCACAACAACAGTAATTTACAATGCAAATGTTATTGTTTCGATTATTATGGAGCTTTAGGTATAATCACAGCGAAAACAAGTAATATTTGATTTGTACTTGAATTCGAAAAGATGAGAATAAATTTAGTATGACAACATTGCTTCTATTGTTTTAGCTTCCATGTGATTTTGGCTTTTCATAAGTACTTTCACTATATGAATCAGTTCGTTTTCAATGAGCCATAAAATGTAATTTTTCCGTAATCGGAGTAGAGAAAACACTTACCATACGGTCAAAGCCAACAAGTATTACATGCCTAGTGCCATTCATTCGTGAAGTGTTGTGACCGTTGTGGGTAAAAATTAGTAGTAATAAAAAGTATGCAAGGTCAGCATGCAACCCATAATACCAAAACCAACATGTTACCTTGTATGAAGTATTTCTATATATTTGAAAATCACCCGCCCAAAATAATAAAGATTCGGAGGAAGATTATACACCGCCGATATGTCTTTAATATAGCGAAACATTGACATTTTCAATCTATATTTAATGATATATTTTAGATGACTATGTCGACATCAACCTTGTCGTTACTTAATATACCTAGACACTGACTTTATTCGCAAATCAGTGACATCCACATTTTCTCGACATTCATCCAACCAGCGTCATAATACAAGCTTCTGATGTTAATTCACCTGGAAAATACACTGGAGCCGAATCGCAGTTCCGACTACTAGTCTGAGCTGGATTATGCGAGATGTTTGTAATTTGTTCATTCATGCAATCTTCAGGAGTTCATGTATGTAGTTTTCGTGATTCACGCCTGCTTGCTGTCAAACTGATTACATGTCCAAATATCTTTTATGTAATCTGCAAAATTCATAATGCATTCTCGGCTACGCAGAAATCCTTCAATGTCTCTTGCTTTCACCACATTATCATATTCTATATTATATTGATGAAAATGGATATGGTTGGTAGATAAAAGGATAGAATGTGGAGAGAATATTATTTCGTAGAGTATCAGCTTCAAAAACAGGACGATGTTCCTGCCACACTTCATCATCTCGGCATTGATCTTGCAATGTCCTGTCAAATCAATCTTCATAACGTGTGTTCACGTGACACTATTGATAACACCGCAGCATTGACACGTAAACTAGTAGAGTATTTGAAATTTGAAATCCCTTGCAATGTTGCAATATTTGATAATCACTTTAGAAGAATGTTTTCTCCTGTTTTATTCAAAATAAACCGAGGCTTTGTTGTGATCAAAGAATATATTATGTTTCAACACGTATGTTCGTTTTTCATTCAAGGCCAGGCCAAAAATAAGTGTACTCATATTCATGGCATCTCTGTATATTCATGTTTCCCCTTTAGTCTTGTGACGCCATTCTTGTGATCACAAGCATGACCATTATTATGAGCATCACACAGACAATATCACTGGCGTATCTAGACTCATAATATGGTAGGTGCAGTCTCATTACGATTGTAAGAAATAGCCGAAATTATTGCATTCGCAACACATTTTTTGCTTTCAGAACTAAGATTTGTTTTTCGTATTCATACATCAAACCCATTTTACAAAAGTTGATATATTGATTTCTTAAAACTTAAAGCGGCGGGTTTTTATCACAAATGCTTTTGTAACAAGGTAAATGTCCAATTGTTTTTCGCGATTAATGTTTAGTATAGCCAGCGCACTTAGTCGGTCTTCCCCCATAGTGCTTCTTAAGTAAGTCAGTAACCGTCGCAAGCAAGAAAATGTTAGTTCCGAGGTAGCCTCGGAAATCGGTAATGTGCACCAAATTTGTAAAGGTTGATGTAAGTAAGAATATATTAATATGTCAGAGTCAGTTAAAACATCTAAACCATTCTTTGGTAAGTTTGAAATGACTACTCCTTTCTATTTCTGTTTCCATAGTTCAAATTCCGCAATCAATTCATTGAAAGATACGAATATGTCAGGTCGGTAGAAATTGAAAATTTCTTGTAAGTGCGACATTTCACAGGAGAGCAAATTACTTTAAATTACAAATTCCGGGCAGTAGTTTTAGGAGCTTGCACAAGTTTGACTAATGGTCTTCAAATCTTGTAGTAATGGCATTCAGAAATTCATCAATAAATTGGACAAATATTATTCTTCGAAAATATGTTCATATCAGGAAATGATTTACGATGTGTTTGAAGTTTACACAAACGAGAAACTTTAACGTATACGTCAAGTTTATTACACCGTTCAACAGCTTGAATAAAATCTCTTTAAATTCACTGACCGCATTTTGTTGAATTTGCTGGAAAAGATTGATAACCGCATGTACTTGATTGTAGCATACTTGCAGGTCTGCTTAAGGATTTTGTAGAAGTTTAGAAAGGGATTTCCAAAACGCAAACAATTTTTCAGCACAATTAAGTAATATTAAAGTTTCCACGGTACATAATAACTTGAGTAGTAACGAAGCTTTAGTTTTGTCTCCCTATATAGAGTTTCGCTGTCTAATTGTTCTGAAGTTTCAACTATCACTTCAAACTAATCCGCCAATCTTAGTATTGCGTCATGTTGTTCCACGCAACGAGTTTCACAAAATCCGAGTAACCCTTTATTGTAGTCTTGTCAAAATGCTTCGAAACGTTTTCTTTAAGAAATTGGTCAAGAAGTACTCCCTGAAGTTTCCTTCATTAGAAAATTCATTCTCATTTTTTGGTAAAATTTTTCCTGAATATCTGTGACCATGGAATGCTATGTTTTGTATTGCTAGAAATTCAATGACTCAAATGATTGATGATACTGCAATTCTCTTTTTTGGCATCCTTTTTCTGATACTTTGATATCGCTGAGTTTTACCCAGCCTCATAAGCTGACAAAAAGCCATCTACAGCTACAGTGACATCCATATGACATCCGGTTTCAGCATGATCCGGAAAGGCTTCAGTTGTTTTGTGTCGAATTTGGTAACCTGTCCTTGCCAACCCAGAGTTCTGGTGATCTCCTTCTTCACTTCTTCGGAAAATAAAACAAAATCTGCAGTAAGCAGCATCCTTCTGCTTTGAGTATGCAAGCCAAGAATAATCGTGCAAATATTTTAACTGAATTTAAAAATTGTAAATGAAACCTAGTAATCAAAGTCAGATAAATGCAAATAAACAAATCTTTTGTGTAATCTTATGCAAACCTGAAATGATCGGTTAACCCCAGAGATTTTTCGTGGCGGAAACTTGTAGTCAGCATCCGGTGTCCTGACCAAATTTTGGATTTTGTACTTGTCTTGAGGGGTTAGCTGTTTCTCGCAGTAATCAGTAATGTAAATCCCAGTATGAGTATCAGTTTTCGGTTCCTAAACTACTTGGTCAAATTCCTGCTAAAATGTGTGTGAAGTCGTGTCTTCAGAAATATCGGAAAGTATTCCCACCGTATTGTCCTCAACAGATGTGTCCTTAACCTCCTGTTCTTCATGAATTGGGGAATTCTCTACACAGTCAGACTTTCCAGTGGTGTTTAAATGGAGTGGCCTTGGATTAAAGTAAGAGTTTCCGCAATTTGAACCTTTCTGAATACTGCAACCTTGCTGTGGTCCATCAATGAGCTTATCATGGTCATTGGTCGTGTCCTGGGAATCTGTACTTGATTCTTGGGGACCACCACTACCCGAATTGGAATTAATTTCCAAGCAAGCCCTTGAGATTGCGGCATCATTATCAATTTTCTGTTTTTTAGAAACGCCAAAATCTAACAAGCTCTGGCGCTGCTTACCTGTCCCCGCACAACATTTACCTTTAATTCCACTCATGCCCAACTTCAACTATTACCTGATTTAATTACAGCCCTGAAGTACCAGCAATGCGGTGAATTTCAACCCTTGAATAATACGGACAAATCGGAGCAGATGATGAAATGCATGTAGATTATTTACGCTAGAAATACCTGCACCTGCATACTAGTGAAAAATTGGCATGAAAATCTTCAAAAAGCAATAAGACAAAATAGCATCCATATCATTAGAAAAGTTACTAATTTTTTGTTCAAACTTTTATGTGCTCCAAAAATTTTGGTAGGTGCAATTGCACCCGATGCACCACCCTGAATACGCCCTTGGACAATATAGACCAAGTTGACTTAAGCTCTTCTCGCTTTTTGGTGTTGATATCAAGGACAGAAGAATGAAGAAATGATGTACATTGAACTATTATAATGCAATGTCTGGGCATGTTTTTAGGTTTCCATATTATGTAGATTAGTGATAGACCAGTAGAAGAGAAAATTATAGGAGCTATGCGTTGACTTGTTTGCCTGGGCAAGATAAGTACCGCTTCCTCTTCTTGATAGTTCGTTTTTGCCTATATAAGCATACTACTAATCAAGTTTCGTTACTTTCTAAACAATGTCAAAACAATCAAGAACAAACAACAAAACTTGCACGAACATATATAATCGTAGCACATATTATACCAAAGCAGAATTCCTAGTCTTTCATTAGAGTTTTTGCAGCTTCATAGTTTTCATGAAAGTAATAGATATGGAAATACGCTGCTATGCATATTCATGGCGGAAAAGTTTGTGATTTGTATTCGCGTATGCTTCTTGGCGAAAATGAATACAAAAAAGAATTTTCTTTCTGTATCAATTTTGCGTACATTGCTGTGATACCAAGGGAAAAGTGCTATGCACTTATTCCCCAACTACGTAATAATAAAAAGGGAAAGCAATAAGAATACATGAAGAAAATTCTGCTAAAAGTCAATGCTGGTTTTCTTGAAATAATAAAAAAAAGTTGTGACGTATGTAAAGTGGTTGTTAATCCACGAAATAATTCTAGACCTCTAAAGGTTATCCCTGCAGTTTACTCAAAGTTTCCCTTGATAAGATGGTACTTTGGGCACCTAAAACGCTAGTCACTTGACCCCTGCTTCAACCACTGATTCCTACGCCTAGCCCTAAATGCCACGTAGAAATAGCTCAAATTAAAGGAACTAGGTCACTGACTAGGTAAATAATTGACCTCGGACAAAGACACGGAAGTTTTACTTTTAACAGACTACGTCACCCTTTATTAACGACAGAATTTACTTTAACTTTTACAATTTTCCAAATTAACAGAGTTCTTCAAAGTCTTACTCTGACAAAAATCTTCAGACTAATGCTGAGCCGATGTTCACTGCTCGCCAGCTCAGAACGCAATAATGGCTATCTCTCCGTACTAACTAGCCCTAGTTCTCCTCGCGACGGCGACCAAGTTCCAAGTCCCCTCCGTGCACGCCGTCTTTCTTGCTGCTCTCGAGCCTCTGGCCAATCAGAGCGCTTGTCGAGTCTTCTGGAATATTCCTGTCTTTGTCTCCTCTGTCTTTGTTCGTTGACAGTGGTTAAGAGATTTTTCAATTTTTTGCTTAGATTTGGAACTGGAACAGAATAAATTAGACTACTGTCAGTATATCTATACACATAAGTGAAAGCGAATGAAGTGCAAAGTAAGGAAAAGTAAAAACGTTATTTTTGGGACTGCAGCCAACCCAAAAACCCCAAACTTTTTTGGTCTTCCTTTGAAGATCAAAGTTAGTTTTTTTGTGGTTGAAAAACTACTCCGTCCCTTTTTTACTTGTGAAATCATCAAAAGATTTTTTTTCTTCTTGCGGCTAGACTGACTCCACCAACTGTAGCACTATAATAAACTACAGTAGCACTTGTATGAAAAGAACCCCATCGTCTTCTATTCTGTTTTTCATCATTTCTGCGAATCTCTTTAAATGTAAAAGGGATTCCAAATGGAGAAATGTGATACGCTTCAAACTCAATTTATGAAAGAAGGAAAATCAATGTCACATTGTGCAACCTATGGTTTCGATTGTGAGAAGAGGAGATCAATAAGCGACTGACTACTTCAGTACCGTCGGCTTTTGTACATATTTCACTACTCCATTCCGACTAACCAAACAAATTCTAACTTACATTTTTCTTTTCTTTACAGCTGTGGGAAAATCTCTCGGATCGTTACATGCAGGACCATGGAATCTCTTGGGCAAGAGTAATGTCAAGGTGTCGGCTGATTAATTCACGGGACACTGAGATAGCCGACCAGATTGAGAAGGTTAGTGAAAACAATTTAGAAATTTATGAACCACGTACAAAATACAAGGTAGCAAAAATAGTTTGAGAGCCGCATGCGGTAAAAATCATTGTATGGCTATATATACGGTCATCTAAAGCCTTACCAGAAGCGTACAAACTTGAAAATCCACTCTGTCACTGAATTAACTTTCTTGGAGAATACTCGTAATTGTATGACTCTTTGTCATGATGTTATTACATATTACTACACCAATATACATGCATGTATCCTATAAGCATAAGATCAGCAGACATATTAAATTGCTTTCTTTCTTAAAGAAAGTTTCTTTAGTGCACCTGCACTTACCAATTTAATACTTTTCAGATTCAAGTCAGTTTTTTATTTGCCAAGTCCATGGAATGCTTTGCCTACGGAATACTGTGCTTCTGAATGGAGCTTTGAGTGAAACCACCAGCATATAAAATCCCTTCGTATTATCCTGCTTAAAGGAAATTGAAACCACAGTCTAGGAAACCAACTACTTAAACACATTATGCATGCCGGCATATCAAAGTTCAAACTAAGCTGGTTGTCTACTGAGACGGGCTATTCTAATAGTAATCATAGCAAACACTATAGTTTTGTATTATTATTGTAAGCCGATTTTTATTAAGGGATTCTAAAAGTATGAATGAACAACGTTATCTATCTGCATCATCAAAAAAGTCACAGTCAAGGTTTATTTAGGAAATTGTATTCAAACGAGTTTCGTGCATATTGCACCAAAGTATTTTTGTGATTTGCAAACTGTATGTGGTAGAGGATAATATATGCATGCATTATCTTACTTAATAAAGCTTGATTCCTTCCCACACGGCCCCTCACTTTGATACACCACCTGGCGTAGCTTAGCTAAACTAACGCAAGGGTCACGACTTCGAATCCAGCCTTTGCGAAATATATTTTTGCTTGGTTTTTTGTACCACAAATTATCCCAAATGAACCTAACGTCTACAAATTATCTCTACAGTACTCAAAATAATTATGCAGGCCCTGAATCAGGCACTTAATGTTTAAATTTGAAATTTTAAGTGATTGTACTGTGCGACACATGATCATGGTCCAGTTTTTTGCCAAACTGACGAATCTGAGGTCGGATTGTTAAAATTCGAATCTACAGGCCCTGAATCAGGGCCTTAATGATCAAATATGCAATCTTAAGTGATTGCAATGTGCGACACATGATTATGGTCCAGTTTTTTGTCAAACTGACGAATCTGAGGTCGGATTGTTAAAATTCGAATCTACAGGCCCTGAATCAGGGCATTAACGATCAAATATGCGATCTTAAGTGATTGCAATGTGCGACACATGATTATGGTCCAGTTTTTTGCCAAACTGACGAATCTGAGGTCGGATTGTTACAATTCGAATCTACAGGCCCTGAATCAGGGCATTAACGATCAAATATGCGATCTTAAGTGATTGCAATGTGCGACACATGATTATGGTCCAGTTTTTTGCCAAACTGACGAATCTGAGGTCGGATTGTTACAATTCGAATCTGCAGGACCTGAATCAGGCCCTTGATGTTTAAATTTAAAATTTAAAGTGATTGTAATGTGCGACACATGATCGTGGTTCTGTTTTTTGCCAAACTGACGAATCTGATGTCGGATTGTTAAAATTCGAATCTCCAGGCCCAGTATCTTGATAGTGACCAGGGTGGCGGGATGTATATACATGTAACATGGAAATAACATGTAAAAATTATTTTTTACATGTTAAAAATATTTGGAATTTTTACATGGACAATGTCAATTATGGAAATATTCCTGAAAATTTTGTTTTTTTCTGAAAAATGAAACTCAATGTTTGAGTTTTAAGCTTTTAACATGTTTTAAAACTCCACTAATCCGTTTCTTTTGGTTTTAAATTGATTAAAACCGTCTTCTGATTTCGCATAATAGGTGTAAATATAGTCATATGGCTTCTTTGGCTGTATTTTAACATTTTTCCATGTTATTTCCATATTTCCATGTATTTATACATTTTTACATGTAAAAATGGACAAAATCTATTTATACATGTAGAAAAGGCCACCCTGATAGTGACACAAGCGACTATCAGTTAGCTATGCAACTGACAAATAACGCTAAAACTATTTAATTTTTGCATCGGCTTGACGGGGCGAGGCTTGCTTGAAATCTTACTCATATGTGTATGATTTGCTTTTATAGGTTGCATCCCCCTTGCATCATCCTCAATCACGTTTACATGTATGGGGATGCAATCAGCAAGCTGACTTTAAATAACAACCACTTCAATTCAGTTGCTGTTAAGTTTAAGACTGCCATAACTCGAGCTTGCTTGGCTTGAAGTTTGCATACACATACACCAGGTAACTCTGTTTAATTCGAGAGTAACAAACCGTCCGAGGCCCGAATTAAGGCTTCAAAACAGTTACAAACCGACAAGCAAAGTTTGGCTTGGTTTGTTCTAGAATCAAAAGCTTTTTCCTGACCTTTGTATAGCAAAACATTTATCCCAACAGCACCCAACATCTAACTATCATCCTTACAGCACCCAGCGCAGTTATATGCTCGCGTCGCTCAGGCCCTCGCGTCAACGTAGTGACGCTTGCCCTCTAGTGTATTTATATGTAGTAAATTTTACCAGAACAAGAAAAACACTTCTTGGTCATGACCTTGCAAAGAGTGGTTTACTTTTCTCCTTTTTGATTTCATCCTTTAAGCACTACACAAACATATCTTCGTTTTTATTTCCTACTGAAAGTTGAATTGATAGTATGATCTTTACTAAAAATGAAGGCAAAGGTAGAGATGGGGAAATATGAGACAAGAGAGAAAAAACAAGATGGTCGTAATAACTGATGTTATAATAAGATGGTGACGTGAAATGGAAGAAATAAGTACCGCTAACAGGAAAATGGGAAAAGAGGATTTCTGGTTGGTATCTTGATACGCGTGTATAAATAATTGGTAATGAAAAATTGCATTTACTACCACCAAAAGGCGATTAAGTAGACATTTATTTTGTACTGAGAAGGCAACTGATAACGGGAAATGAGGATTGTTCTGGCACAACCTGAAAGTCAAGTTGAATCTGGTTGATGAAATGTTGTATTCTGTGGTTTATTTGAAGGCTATAGATAGGCAACAAAGCACTCAAGCTGTAATCAGATTAACAAACTTACTGTAGTTAAGCCTATATAATAGACTGTTTGTTTCATAAGAATTGGAAAAGTATGACGAAAGTTAGCTCAACCCAAGTCATTTTATTTTTTATCAATTATATGCAATATGGCATTTTACGAATATTTGCTTCGAAAGTTTAGATGCTCAACTCCCAACTGAGTTCTTGAATTTCAATTTTAACGAGTTTCAGATACATATTCAGAAAGCAATTTACTTAACAGTCATTTTGTGATGAAAAAATGTCTAAGTTCTTCATTTTCATAAAGTAAAATGTATGTATATATTCGATGCCAGTTAAGCACCCCCGCATTTTGCAACTTATTTCGTGTCATGTATATTTTTTCAAAAAGGTCAGAAATCAATGACCACAAGCAAGTTTCCCTTTTTCAGCAGATACCGATACCGCCCGGAAACGGGATCCTTTTTCTGGAAAGGACGATGACATTTCAATTAACAGAGAATTTTCTACACTTGCTTGAGCACAACAACAAAAAACATGCTATTAGATCTTGTCTTTCGTTTCTATCATCTTTCCAGAGGTTCCGAAAGAGTCGTGTTTCACTCGTTTCATTTTCCCCGTTTCTACTTGAATTACAATTTTCTTACATCCCCCATTTTCCACTTCCCGTTTTCTTATGTGAGGAGGTTTGCGTTATTATATTATGCATTTTTAAGTTGTTGATGGCCATGATATTTACTTCGTTTGTGTACACTTCCGCACTTAGGTTTCCTATTAAAGAGAGACTACAATAGCTTGCCGTTCCAGTTCTTGCCTGTTCTCTAAATGTCTTTTATACTTCAAGTATCAACGGACTGAACTTTTAATGCTCCATACACACACTACACTAAAGCTATACCATAAGTTCTGTGAAAAGTACAGAGAATAATTTCGAGTTGATATTGTTAATGAAATATCACAGTTTCCCACTTTGTTTGTGCGAGATTCAATTGAAAAACTTTTCGTATTGGTGCTTGAGTGCAAATAACTAGGTAACCTTATTTTAGCTCTACTACCTACTTGCAAGCAACCAAAATTCTATCTCTTTCCCTTAGTAACCAAAGTACGTAGTTGCAACAAAATAATGTTTATTGTTGAAGCTTCTACATTTGCGTGCTTCCGGGTTGTGGTTGGTAAAAAGGGTAACAAAACAGCCAATGTAACGTTTTCATTAAGACCTCATACCCGAGTTGATTTTTAAAAGTGGTCTGATTCCTTTTTGCTCCAAAATACTTACACCCTTTTAGATAGCCGGTACATTAGGTACTAAGTAAGCCGCTTATATTCCAATAATCTTCTCATTTTCTCCGAGAAAAGCAGATTTTTCTCCGAAGCTGTAACTCTCTTCTGGTCACATTTAAAGAGATATTCTGCGTACGTATTTCCTTTTTGTCCACTGTCATTCCAACAAACTTAGCGCCGCCCACGTACCCTCTTTCCTTTCATTAAATTTTTCTTTAATGTGATTCAGTAAGCAAGAAGAAAAAACTTTCCTAATTGACTTTCTTGGCGACTCGCAGAACCACAAAACTCCATTTGGAAATATCCCACACCTTGTTAAAAAGCCCACACGTTAGTTAACCACACTCAATCAATCTGTGTAGGAGTGCTGTCTTTTTAAATTCTAATATAAAGATGGAAAGAGAGTTTATACGTTCAGCAGAAGAAATCATTCATTTTAATGTACCACGCAACTTTCTGGTAGATCTAACGGAATGATACATAACACATTTTGTGGCTTTATTGAATTTCTATGATATCCAGAAATAAAACTACGGTTGAAGTGATGATGGTCTTTTCTCATTGAGTTTTATTACTTTTTCGTTTTCCCTCTAGGAGTTTTTCTTATGTCCTGTTTCCGTGTCTTTTTATCCTTGCACCAAATACATATAAAGCAGATAAAAAATTTATTCAAATTCAAACAACACTGATGTATTGTATCAGGTCGTTTTGATGAATGATGGCAAAAATGTGTGGGATGATAGTGGTCCTTTTCCCTTTCCCTTTTAGCTTCCTTTCAAAAACACTCGGTTTGTTTAGACTATTGAGCATGAAACGTACGTGGTCAGACTGAAAAATTATACTATTTAAACTGAGT
Organism: Entomobrya proxima; assembly: GCA_029691765.1. Lineage (NCBI taxonomy): Eukaryota > Metazoa > Arthropoda > Collembola > Entomobryomorpha > Entomobryidae > Entomobrya > Entomobrya proxima. The sequence continues at coordinate 20,304,469 of CM056169.1, forward strand.
GAAAATTTAATTATTGCAATTCCTTTCACTGTTGCTAAAACCAAATTTTCTGCACCTTTTCTTGACAGGACCTTCATCGAACAGGCTGTACTGGATTTGAAGTTGGGAAACAAGCCATGTTGAAACGCGTGTTGGTATCATATTCTCGCTGGAATCCGTCCGTAGGCTACTGTCAAGGGTTCAACATGATTGGGGCAATGCTTCTGCAGATGACTTCAGGGGATGAAACGCTAACCCTGAAAGTGCTCATATACCTCATTGAGGGCGTACTTCCGCAAGGTAAGCAAATGCGCAAAAACTGAACGCATTCAAATAATAAATTTTATACTAGTGGATTTCGTTAGAATAAATACATTTGGAAGTTATGCAGATAAATATCTGTAAAATAGAAAATATCTCTGAGTTTGAAATCATGATCTTGCTTGATATCCTACATCACATCCTAAATGCTATATGCGGAAGAACACACGGGATTTGCATAAACGTATTTCCCTGGAATTAACTTTACATGTGTAAAATTAACTTGTCTCGTTTGGAGATGATGCTGCTGACTGGGGAGTACTGAAGCGCTTTGAAGCTGTCGTTGCTGACGCGATGACATGTATTAAAGTGAAAACTGAAACAACTACAATAATAAAGAAAGTAGTGCTTTGGATTTGGAAAGAGCTAAAAGCTGGTATGCAACTACCACCTTTTATGCGTTTCCACTTTAGTCTATTTGTGAAAGTGAGCAAGCCCGCTTTTCCACTTATTTTCAATTTTCATTTTGCTATATCCCGCTGTCATATGCTTTAGTAATAACTCACTGCTTTCCGGTGTAAAAGTGAATTTTGCTATGTCACGTTATAACATTTTTTCTGTTGTAGTGAGGCAAAGAACGTGATGCGCCGAGTGATGAACATGACTTGTAACTTTACATTATTAAGCAGTAAAAAGGATGCACATCAATATGGAATGAAGTGGCAAACCTCCTTATGAAGAATTTTGAGATTCACAAGAATTACTTTACTTTTTACTACATTGTTTTCTTTTCCTACCAGACTTCAAAAAGACCCCACAAGGTTTTTTCCTCCTGATACTTAGATTCGTTTCAGAAAAAAAGAGAAAAAAGTAGGTTTAGTATAACATAGTGGTACATTGTTCATTCCGTTTCTTACTCTAGTTCTGCTTCGTTTACTCGAAGATCAAACGATTTGCAAAATGTCAAGCAGACGCAAAAATAAATAAAAGGTGAAAGTTTAAAGTACTCTTATATCAATGGCTTTTTGTGACCACTTAAGAAAAACACGTGAATTATACAAGATGTATACATACAAAATATATATTAAAGTAAAATATACCTTTTCTTCTCAGCAAGAAAAAGGAAATTGTGTGCAAACTTTTGCTTGGAAGTTTTCTAAAAACTACGCAAATGAGCGTAATAAAACGCAGTTTTCCGGTGTGTAAATGGTTTTCCCCTGAAAGCATTTACTTTACTTTTCAATTATGCAACTTTCTCAACTTTCACTTGGTTCTTAGTAAAATCCCAAGAACATGATATATGAATCGGATATCATATTATGAACATTATGTCAAAATAGTACGAATCATTATTTGCTTGGCTTCTCGAGATTAGTGCTCCCTACAAAGAGGACAAAACTTCAAACCCTTTGCAACACGCCTTGCTTATTTTTCAAGGCAGTTATTACACAACTCTTACAAACTTAGTCTGTAATCATAAACAACTTTCAGTCAACAAAAATATTGTACCTTATGCATACATTATATTTACACTGTATCTGTACTTATCATAATCATCCTTAGAGGGAACAAAGCTTTCAAACAGAAAGGGTTTCATGTTTCCTATTATCACAAAGTCTGCATAGCTTTTTTCACTACACCACTCGTTTATCTCCTCGTTGTCATCTTTGTGCTGAATCTTTTTTACTTTTTCGCCTGTCCGACGTTTCGACAAGCAGCAGTAATATACTACGTGCAGGCAGGTGCCTTTGTTGTTTGTGCCTCCCTTCCTGCAACATGTTTGCATTAATAAATAGAAAGATTTTCATTCTTGTTGAGCTTCCTTACATTACATACCTTTTTTACTTTCAAGCCACGAGCTACGTGCGGAATTTCTTTTTTGTTATGATGAATACAAAGTCAAACTCATTCCTGCAGCTCTTTCTCGTTTTTTTTTCTTTCCTGTAGGCTTAGGTTCTTGACATGTTTCGTGTGAACGCATTCTTGTCGTGTGCTCCTTATTTTTTAACATGCCTCGAGCAGCAGAATTCAAATTACAACATGGATGGATAATGTAAACAGACATGCATATTATTATATAATATCAAATATATATTAGTAGGCTGCCTTTCGAATTTCAATAGTGCAAACAATTTTATAACAACAATCAATACTACCTTTCATGTACTCATGTTTTGAATGGGCTGTGCAACCGCACCTAGATCAAGAATATATATTCCAATTTCAAAGAATGTTTCTTTCATCGTTTCAGCCTCATCCTACAAAAACCGGGCATATTAGCATTGTGCAAGAATCTTTTCTATTGTTGGAGTGCATTCAAACGTGGTGATATGAAAGGTGGAAATTGCGCAATAGCAGAATTGTAAGGAAAGAGGAATATTTGAACTGTCCAACACAAAATCTTGGATAAAAATAAATTTCCCAGCTCTATCTTAGCTTTCTACCTCGAGGTAACGGAGTATTAGAAATATATAATGTCATGTAGCATTATTTTGTGAATTTGCAAAGATGTATACTCATAAATAAACATAGGTCTTTAAAATTTGCCATAAACTCCAGATTTTCTCAAACAAATTGCGTACAGAGTAAAAGTGAAATTATCAGCAACGGCATCATGTGGGTGTTTCGCTGAAAAATTGAAACATGCTCAAAATAAAAGCAGAATTAATTTTCAAAGAATCGCGTCATCATTTCATGTCAGGCATGTGGATATATTTTGCTTTGGCAAATGGATTTTTCACCGCCAATCTTGCTTTATGATTTTTATAATGACAGGTGACAGTCTATTTCTGTCCTCCCACTCATGCTTACGTAGGAAGACCATAGCTCTCAAGTTTCACGTAATGTAGAGGTTACCTAACAAAGCATCAGGTGGGTTTCTGAGAATGAAACATCGTAATCGTAGCATTCATCCATTTTTTAAAAAGTTCATGTTCTATGTTAGGATACTTTAGAACAATAGCTTATGGCCAAACATAGGTTGCATTTCTTCATGACCTGAATTTCGAATACATATTGCATCATAATATGCCATTTTTAGGTCAAAACATATCATCTTTGCAGATTAAGCATCTTTGCTTTGCAGTTCGTAGTGTAAGAGCTTTGTTGTATTTTTGTAAACATAAAGTAAGTGAAAGTTACTACTAGGAATGTTGGCTAAAAATGTTTTTCATTTTCCACTAGTGCTAACACTTTTCACATTCGATATTTTATGATCCCAAACTTTTTTTTACAACTTGCTTGCTTTCCGTGTCCGGATGGCCGGAAACTGTACTGTGTATGGAATATGCATACATTTCGTTTTATTATTATGGAACATGTGAAGGAATAAAAATTCGACACGGGGTAATTCGCATCTAGTACACAAATTTTATTGCACAACTTTTTGCAATAGTAAGTGCTCGCTCACTTAGAGTTAGGTTTGTTTCTGGTATGGTTTCTGTAAAGAATGTATAATGACATAACGACCAAAAGTGCAACCGACCATGCATGGTCTATGGACTGCTTTCGGATTCACTCTACAACTTTTACCCTGTTTTCACATTTTTGTTGGAGTTGTTATTTCAGCGTCTCTGAAAAAAGTATGACAGCAGATATTTTTTTATTATTGTATACCGCAATTCAAAAAAGTGGAAATAAAAATGTGTACTTCCAAAGAGCCTGCGGTTTAAACGTTGCATTACATTACGTTTTATGAACCCCGGTTGGGAAAACTTTTTTCAGTATAAAAAATCCGGGTAATTCATTAAAATTCCTTGCCAACGTTTACCAAATTTGGTAGGCTTTTTGAAGTACACGTGTTACCTTGGTCAATTTTTTTTACAAACTTCCTACCTGGAAACAGTGCATGTACCTAATAAGCTTATCAAAAATCGCCTGAAGTCAAGCTTATTATACAGTAAAAGCCCATGTAGATCAAGAAGCGTTTTTATACGTACTCTTGACGCACTTTTACAATTAAAATCTAAGCTTTTTTGTGATACTCTTATTTTAGTCCCAAGTTTCGGTTCAACCTTCTCTTGTAAAATAGTCTGTTAACCAATTATGCGCAGTTTCATCTGTTTTGAGAAAGTCCAAGTTTTTATGGCTGTCTTGTAATGTAATCCAAAAAGTATCATATTTACAGCTCATGGCTACTCCTCTCCAGAATATAAGTTGTAAAATAGGTACTAATGATATAACTAGTCCAACTTTCTCTTTTCATTTTTACAATATTATAGAACCAATGCCACGTATACTTTCGATTGAACATTTAGCCAAATTCTAAACCACATAGATATTTTGATCTGAGCCAAAGGCAATCGGAGCGTCTTAGTTTCAGCTCATCATCATTATTTTGCCATAACGCTTTATCCATTTTTTGCCAACCAAACAAAACGTCATCTTATGGCTTAGCATCCTCTAATCACTGCAAAATAACAACTCATATATTCAGTCGTGATCTTATATAAATATAGTTGCTCACCACTAACATAACACGAAGCTTTTAATATTGATTTTTTCGTGAAAAACGTGATTTTTAGCTACTCTTGTTTTCAATAATATTTGTTACAAAGAATCTAACAAGGCACGTGCGATAACAAGCTTGGAATTGACATGACATTTGTGTGTTTCCTTCAAAATTTATTTATCTTACTGCGTAGAATCGTAGTAAATCCCGTGTCAAGGGAAACTAAACCTCTGCAGCCACAGTAACCAACTTAAGTGTTTTTCTCTGGTTATGACATCAAGGACTACTTGCTGCTCTACATCTAATGGCACTTTTCATTTCCAAGTTAAAAATTGCAATTAAATTATGGTGAATGTATAATCCTTACTACATATAATCCAAAGTTAACGGGCATATATATCTACATGAACATAAACATGTATCATAGCTTTGCAGCAAAAGTAAATTCTTCACCACATCTACAGTTTTTTAGATCTTTTATATTTGTATACATTAACCTATGTATACATCTAGACTTGATTGCATACACTGTGGTGTGGTTCTATATCGGTTTTGCAGAACCAAATCTGGAACAAGGGAATGAAACTTGTGTGCGGGTACCCAACATCCTTGATCAGCACCATCTAGTTCTCTATCTGTGGGTAGCACAACTGCAGTATATAGTTGCAGGAATACGTGGACGGATCCTGAAATAAAATTTGATCTGTTTGTCGTGAGAAACGTACTTTGCTTTCACGAATATTACGATTATGTGTTCTAAAAGTGGGGCATAATATGAAACCTTAGTAGCTGCTGCTGAGTAAAAATGATGGGTTAATTGAGACGAAAGCAGAACTAGAGAAAAATGCGCATTGTGACGATTAAAATCATCACTGACACTCTTTCTAAGAATGGAATGGGATAACGGCCACTGTGCTTTCACATGTATTCATTTTATGGAAGCACTTAACAGGAATTTAAATCCCTTCTCTCTTATTTTATCTGCTATGTAATCTTTCCCCTTTTGTCTAGTTCTCGGATTCTGCCATCATCAAAATTGATTCTGGCTAAATAACTTGAGGCTTTTGGCAAATCGCTGTAAGAACTGGGCCGGGTTGTGGCGTTAAAAGTTCCCTGAACATAAAAGGAAATAGACACTTATAGCTATTGAATGCTATATTTGTAACTTAGTGGTCATCCATCTTAGCACAGTTTAACAAAAGTATACCTATACGTTTTGGAAACTATTTTACGTAAGAACCGTTGTCTTGTCCTTTTCTGATATTAAACATAATATGATAGATAGTAGAACAGGTTTATAGTCCGGTTTACTCTCCATAGTTACCTTTTCTACTTTCATGTCAATAAATATATGTGACCTAGTACGTGCCCTACGGTGCATTCTTAATGGTCCATATAATTTCAAGGTAAACAAATGACAGCCATTCGTTTTTGCAGAAGGGTTTTCTCCACTTTCGCATTTACGTCAACTTAAAGTTACTTTTCTGTCGTCATTTTCTTTGTTACAAAACAAATGGAGAAATGGAGTTTCTTTGTTCATCGAGAGAAAGTACGTAAGTAATATGCGTAGATTTCTAAAGTTCAAATACATATAGGAAACCATTCCATTGACATGCATTGTTTATTTATATGCTTGATTTTATCCACGCACTACTGTATAGAACATTTCAAAGAGCAATGTCATGTCAATGGTCAACGTTACTGAAATAACCTGGGTGGCTAAAGAAAAGCAATCAGCAGGGAATGAGTTTTTCGACCGTTTCACTTTTAACGTCCTAACCCCTTTCTACTTACGCAGTAACTTTTATTGTTATTACGAAACCGAGTAAAGCTTAATATACAAGGTACAAGTTCACTTACTAAGGCTAACAGTTCAAGTTTGATGCTTTTCATGGTTTAGAGGTTTTACATTTGTACAGACCTTTCACATTCTGAAAAACTAGTCCTCCTACTACCTAACGGGTTACGTCACGTCAGCTTTAGCTAAAGATGCTTTGCCTTTTATCTTTGTGCGCAATGTTTTTAGATAACAAGCTGTTTTGGTAGAAGGAAATCACTTAATTGGAACGTTGATCACCTTGAGAATTTTCTACGCTTTTAAACAGGAAATTTTGTCATAGGGTGTACCTACATGCATTCGCTTCTGGCGTAGGAGGCAGCGTCAATTCACTTGATTAAATGTATGGCAATTTAGGCGCGTGCACAAACCCCACAAAGAGCTTAACTGACAACCGTAACCGTACTCCACATCCAATTTATCGTCAATTGCTGCCAGCTTACCTGGAAGTGGAAAATAAATTTGCCCTTCCTTGCACTTTTCCAGGTGTACTCGCAATGGTATTCCGCTGGTATTTTTGTTTGCTTTCCTTAATCAGCCCGAGTTTGTCCCTGAAGCCGTATCTGTCGCTTTCTATCAGAATTAGCTGACCATTTCAGTTACTGCAATGATGACTAGTCCACCCACCTGGTTGGTCGTATGTCATTGTGTCATCAAAACAATAAGATACAACTTGCCAACAGCAAATTTTGGCATGTTCTAACTATAGACATTTTTCATGTGGTGGTTTATTTTATAGTTATTGGTGATGAAAATTTAATGGACTTTTGGGAATACCAGACAGGAACGACCATGACACAAAAACAGCCCGATACCAAAGATCAAACAAGAGAAATTGAAAAATAAGCGACAAACAATCTAAACTTTCCCGATCGCCAGACAAAATACTTTTTTCTACTTAAAAACACACATGAAAAACGAACGGCTGAATGCTCAATTTCTTTCATTTTCACCGTCTTTCATCCATTCTAACAAATATAGTCTGGTTATATCCATATGACGCACATCAAATGAATGACAAAATGCAAAGAAAAACTCAGCACTCAACAACACACATCATTTTCTTCAGGGTTCTTCCTTCATTTGTATTCTTATTTTTTTCTTCCGCGAAAAGAAACCTCAAATGAATAGAGGCAAATCCTTATAATACCTTAATACACGTTTCCCTCGTGGCATATAGAAAGGACATTATAAGCAAGGTCGCTTTCACCTTGCCTTTGATACGCTTATAGCTCTATCTTTGTTGATTATATAATAGCCATAGAAAACTTGACAATAGGAAACTCGGAAAGCTTCCCGTGTTTTGGATATATATATATAAATAAAATAGCACGTGTGCCAACCTTTAAAACATTCCCATGATGTTGCAAAATAACATATAACAAACCGGAGGTTCTATTGATAAACACCATAGAACATGACAAGAAATTTTGCAAGTTTTGGAATTCCGCTTGGAAAATCCAATTACATGTGATGATAATACCAGTAATTTGTTCAGAGAATAGTACTAAACCATACAACAATTCACCGGGTTGAGTTTGCTGATATTTTACCATTGGGACGACCACCATTTCTGAGTAGAGTTACCGTTGTGTAATAATGACCTTGTTTGTCGTTTCGAATGAATGTAGCATAAAGTTCAAACAAAAAGTAAATGCAGCAGGCACTGCGAACGGCGAACAAAAAAGGGGGAATGGCGGAAGTTCCTCCAAAGGAAACTGCACAGCTTTTGTTTACCAAAATCTGTTTTCCCAGAGAGTGCTCGCTCTTGCGGCTTCTTTGACGCTTTGGGTGCTACTGAGCTCTTATATTAAACTTCTATCTATACTTTCTATTGAGTTATATGGGAAACTCAGATCATGACAGTATTTATACCCTCAGAGATAGTAATAGTTGTGCTGCATTAAATACAAAATAAGTTTGGTTTATATATTCTATATTGATTGTGATTTCTCCTTTTTGACCTTTTCCATGTTTTAGGTTACTTCAGTCAAGGACTACGGGGCCTTGCAGTGGACATGGCAGTATTTCGAGAGATTCTAAGACTTCGCAAGCCCACATTGCATAACCATTTGAGCATGTTGCAAAATGGGGACGAAAATCCACCACTAACGGACGTGTTCACAATGCATTGGTTTCTTACACTATTTATTCACTGTTTGCCGACTAACAGCGTGTTAAGGGTAAGTATGAAATTACACTTGAAAGACCATGGACATGAACAAATGTATTATTGTTAACTAAATTGGAGGGAAAATGCTCATCTGAGATTGCATCTTGCAAGAGACTTATGATGTCATGGCTATGTGAATACTACGGTTGTACTTGGGACGTGGACCCTTCAAGCCATACAATTTAGTTAAAAAGATGAGTCTTGCTTGAATGCTTTCTAAACTTTTACTTTATGTTTTGCTGTGAGTAACAGTTGCATGTTGCATCATTGTAGCATAGAGCCAAAAGATATATTGTATGAGGCGTGTCTTCAAAAGTTATTTTGCAAACCAATTCTTTAGAGACGCGACAGACGGAGACCCGAGCCTTTTCTTTTTCTATTCTTATGGACTCTGCTTGTCTACTACTTCATCTTGCTAGAAGTCTTTTAAGTAAAATGGTTTTGTGTAATGTCATCATGTTAAAGAAAACGTCGCCCGCACCCAAGGTACATATCTCTAAAAGTCAAGGTTAAATCAAGTGCATAATACCTCCCACAGAGACAAGCTAAGATCAACAGTGTTAGAGAGAAAGTTAGAACAGGATGCTACAACAAGTAAACAAAAGAATGAAGAACCAAAAATTCCACCATGTAGTGTGTAGTAAAAGTGACATACGGTCGCCTCTTTATGGTATTTCGGATTGCGTGATATTTAGTTTTTCGCAACCACTGTTTGCTTGTACTTTATTGAAACGAAAACTTAAAGATTTGAAAGGAAAAAGTAAGTGTGTAGGATGGAGAAAGTGTAATGGGGTATTTGATGGATGATACGGGTTTCGACTGTATATATTTAAGGCTACTTGATATTTGGGGATGCGCGTTGAATTACATTTACCTCGTATGCGGACTTAACACCCACGGTGAGTGAAAGGAAAAATTATACCATATTGAACATAATCGTATCGGGTTTCCTTTTCATTTCGCATTCTATCCATGTTCGGTTTTTATTTCTAGACTTTTTCAATAGGTATTAGAAGTATTGTGACAAAGAAAAAGCAAACAGTAAAAGTAGGTACAATGTACCCATTTCAAATAATGGAAATGGATGTAAAAGTACATTATTAGGTTTTTATATTTAGTGTTATTGCCTTTTATCGTTTTGGTAACAATATGCCAAAACTATATAGACGATGCAAACAAGAGTTATTTTAAAATGTTGGAGGGTACGTACATAATCCGGATTTTTAGTGGAGTGGAATTTATTTTTGTCCTCTTGCGCAATAGTAATAGTAAGTACGCAAAAAGTATAAAACGTGGTAAATGTTTCTTTGATTTCATGGAAACAAATCAAATTGTTAATATAACTTTTGATTTGCACCATCCTGAAGTATCATCAAAATTTGTACCATCCGTCGAGGTCAATGGGAACACAAATAGATTTACTTGAGGATACATTGGGGTACTTCCAAATGGAAGATTCATTTTATGCTCGGTTTAACGGTTTAATAGTAAAGACCAAAGATGTAGCAAATTTGAAAGGAGTTGAGGGTTCTCATGTCATACTCTTTTTGTAATCCGTTTTCAGTGTATTCGCCCCGGATTATAGTGCTTATTAAAGTGAATGAGATTGAGAAATTAAAAGAGCAGTTGTTTAGGCATGAAAGTTTCTACAATACTAACATTCAAACTTTACAATTACGTTTATTAGGCTATCCTTTTTAGAAAATCAAACCCGGACCCAGTCATTTTTTCTTTTATTTGAAATATATATGCTTCTTTGAAGATGAATATTTTCTGTCCACATGTAGGTTTGAAATTGGAATTAGGCCAATCCAGAATGCATTACTTTGTTTTTTGCCAAAAACAGGAAGTAACGTACATGGAAAACATCATATGCATGGGCAGTAATAGACACGAAGCAACATTTTTATAGAGGCAGCAAGGAGAAACGTTCAGTATGTATCTTGGTTTTTGGTCTCTAGGTTCTAGTATGAGATATCTCAAAAATTGCAACTTTTTCACTTGCAACTTCCCGTGCAAAAAAGTCACCCGAATACAAATGGAGAATCGTAACATTGGACAAAAAGGAGAACGGGAAATGAGAGCAGAGAGAATAACAAGCATATATATATTTATTTAGAACACTCTCTAGAAAATCCGTAGAGAAAATCTGCCAGAGATTCTCTGAACTCTGCTGAAGGGAAACAAGTTTTAAGTGGAATGAGTGAGTCAGTTGGGATTGGCAACACCATACTACCTACCCAAATGGGTTTGTGTGAACATGGAGCTTTACACATTTTCCTATTAAAAATTATGATAGCAGATAAATGCAGGATCTGTAGTAGTACTAGTACTGACCAGCCGCACATATTTTCTTTGAGGTAGAATAAGAGATGGAATACAGGAAAAACAAAGGATTTACTTGGAAAAATATGCCGTAGTAGATGTGGTTGAGAGTAAGATTTCCATGGTTATCATACGCTTCCATTGTTTCCAAGAAAATACAGTTCGAAGCATGAAGTAGGAATGGTAGTAAAGGATTTTTGAAAGAACTTTAGCAATAAAAACAGGAAAATGCACGATTCTCTACAATCCTTAGAATAGTTTGGGCTTTCTGGACAAAAATCTCAGTTTAAACTTGACTAGGGTATATAGTTTTTCAGCGTACATAATGAACATGTATCCAGGCATCCTGACCTGACTGAACAAAACACTTGTTAGTTACATAACCTTGTTTGATTGTACTTTTAATTGGCCAGCTGAGTGCTTTGCATTCGCAACTGTGCCAAGTAGGTCGACTTTCATCAGCAAAGCAAAGCTAGAGTGGCAAAACGTAGATAGTAGTCATAAATCAATGCTAAACAATGCTCACTCATCAAACCATGTAAATTTTGTACTTCATAGGATTACCTCAAGTCGTCAACCCCATAATCTACTTTCTCTCCTTGATCGCAATCATGATGTTAGTCTGGCCATTATGCTTATCTTTGCAAACCACGAAAATTCTGTGAAATAAACAGAGTACAAATGGAGAAACATGCTAATAAAGCTAGAAAACTAGTACAAACAAATATAAGCTCATAGCAACAAGCACATAAGTATATGCACTCAATTTTGTATAAATAAAGCCATGTCTTTCATAAACTTGGAAGCGTGCAGTTGAATAAACACATTTAACAAAATTGGCCAATCAAATAAAGCACAGCCATCAAGTTGTTAGATTTTATGTTACGATGATGATGGCAATTTACCAATCACCACAATTGTCTGAAACTATATAAAACTTTTTGCAACTGATTATTTAACTTTCATGTTTTTGCAATTTATTCCAGCAACCATATGAACAACCGATAACGATTACACAAAAAATGCTGTCTTTCAATGTTTGTACTGTATACTGAATTATTTAATAAGCAAGCAATTCAATAATACAACAAGCACTTATGCAGCATCTTCTTGTGAGTTTGTTACCAATCCCATTAATAAAATTATGTAATTCTAAAGTGGTGAAAAGACTGCTACTTCACATGCTCAGTACATTCAAAATGTTCATCTTAAGATGTATTCAACTGAAAATTATGTAACTTCCATAAAAGCTGCTCTATTATATCATGTTATACATAATACAGACGCAGATTTTACAGACATAAGCCCTTTTGTTACATAAGAAGACAAATATTTCCAAGAAATTGCCACAAAATTGAGCTGATGTTTTTCTAGAAATGAAATGGCCTGAAAGTGTTGATCATTAGGATTTGATTGCTGACTATGGCTTCTTGGAATAAAATTTTCTGTCCCGATGGAATTTCTATGCTTTAGCGAAAGAACCATACTAGCATTTCAGGATAAGCACTATAACTCAAAGTTCACAGTGCTCCACTTTCCATTTATCATCACGACAAAAGAGTATTATGCATATAGCTAAAGCTGTAATTGGATACTGGGTAGCTGATCTATCTCACATTCCCCCGGACCAGAAACTGGATCCCTTCCAGACTGCCAGTGACCGTTTTGCGCTGCAAGCGTGGAATATTTTATTACTCGCAAGGGATCGCCAAAAGGCAACAACAAGTAAAAGATATGGTAAAAAGAGTTGGAATTTTGGTTTCCTATGATGAAATATGTTACTTTCTAAATACAAATAGTACTATACATATGTATGTAGGTAGAAATATGTCTAAGCTAAGGATGTATACTTTTAGTTAGTAAAGTATAATAGGGAATTTCGGAGAGACAGTCTGGTGAGCAACCGATAAAAAATCGGAGACTTTTGTTGAATTTTACATTAAGCATATAAACGTAAACAGTTTTTCTCAAACTGAAACCTAAAACGAAAGCACTAACAAGAAAGTTCCAAACTAGGGTAAACAAGCAAAAGTTAACTTGACTTTTATTATGACTCGAAAGCCACATACAAATGTAACATGCAACACAACAGCAGCACTATCAGACTCAAGCAGTTATTTACTTTCCCTCGACTAGATGTATAGCTTTAAAAAGTTGCGAACCTTCTATTTAATTGCATTACTACCCAGTTGACAAAGTCAAAGGGAAATTAAATCGAAAAAATAAGCTGTTCGTTTACCGCTTTATTTACCGAAAAATAATAATTTTCACTTCATTTTTGTCAATGCCATTCTTTACAGATTTGGGATCTAGTATTCCTCGAAGGTTCTGAAGTACTCCTCCGCACTGCACTTGTGCTATGGACGGCCATTGAACCGTAAGTGTTACCTTTCTTTCAAGTTTTCCATAAAAAATAACGGAGATTTCTATTGCCCAACCCAGCTATTTTTCGTTCCCATAACGGAAACTTTTCTCCCTCTTGACTTGACTCAATAAACACAACAGGGCGTTAACTTTTCATTTTTAACCCGTAAAAGTCTTTGGACTTTTTCGTTCAAGTACAAGCTATGATGCAGGTAGTGTGTAGCTTTTGTTTTTGTCTCATTACACTTCACTGCCAATGCACCAGCAGCATTATCTTTTCCACTATTTTTTCGGGGTTCATGTCCGCTAAACTGGGGTCCATCCCTTTTTGCACGGTTAACTTGTACCGGACACGCAAACCGAGCTTTTATTTTATTCACTTCCTTCATGAGGAAACTGAACCGTAAAAATATCTAGAGATCTTTTGTTACTTGGCATTCGTCCTCTACTTTTGTTACCGCAACCTCATAGTTGCAAAGTGAAAGTTGGCAAAATTACATCAAACATCAAAGTTACATGTTGATACTGTCGTGCTGTTTCTTGAACATGGAACATGTGAAGAAGACAGGGCTATTATATTGCTTTGTTATAGCCAGTATGAAAAAGTTCTGCTTTTTGATTCAATTGTTGGGTACTGGAAGAAAAGTTTTGCTTTTTGATCAGGACAACCTACAAATAACTGGTACATACCAGAAAAAGTAACATTTTTGTTTCCAAAAAAGATGCTTCAGAGTATCTTGTCAGATTGTCAAGTCCAGATGGTGGTGGTGGGGCACATCTTTCATGTTCCACTTTCACTTCCGTTTCATTAATTCAATTGTGATCCTGTGTTTGTACCCATTTCTTGTCCAGAAATACGACATTTTCTATAACATGTATTGCATTCCTTGTTTTTTTTTGCAGGAGAATTCTTGCCGTAAATTCTGCGGATGAATTTTACAGTGTGATGGGCGTAGTAACCAGGGAAATGTTGGAATTTGGAATGATGGATCCGAATGCCCTTGTCAAATGCATTGTATCCGTGGGTCCCTTTCCTTTTCCAGGACTAGGGGAACTGCGACAACAGCAGCGAGCTATTATCAATCAGGATACCCCGTACAAGTCATTTTTTCTGGCTAAACGTGAGCTGGATAATCTGAAAAGGCATTATGCTGCTATGAAAGATCGCCAAAAGGCTACTACCATAATTCTTAGAGGCCTAGAAACATCTCGGATACGAGTCCCAGGTCAAAGGTCAAACAGTCTTTTTGTAGCTCCCACAATGAAAAAGCAAATGGTCAACTTAGGAGTACAGAACAAATCAAAAATGAGGCGAGCCAGCAGCGGAAGCAAAAGCCTGATTTGTAATAATAACAACACTAACATAAACAATGGGGTTGCCCATAACCTGAACAATTTGAACAAGCAAAATGGGGTGGCACCCGTGGCCAAGGTTGTAAGTGGCAAGCAAGTCACCATGACGTGGGACAAGGCTGCACCCAAAATCCGAAGTAAGCAGTTTCGGCGAAGGCGAACCACTTCTGCGTCCAGTGGACACACAACCGACAGCTCGAGTTCGACTGAACTCTGTGATAGCAACAGCAGCTTGTCAAGTGACTCATCGGATAGTGAGGGTGTCTGGAGTGAAACTGACGGAAGATGGAAAAAGCCAAAGGGCACGAAAAAGTCGAAAACAGACTCCCCAGGTTCCTTAAGTTTAAAATCTAACAAGAGCAATCTAAGCCTATGTCCACCACCCAAAGATGGTGAGGAGAGCGTTTTGGGACAAATAGTTCAACCTCTGGGATCTTCGTCTGTGGTGGATGCGGAGGTGTTTGTTAATGGGACAAGAAATGGTCATAATGAGGATGATAAATCATCATTGCCACCATTAGAAACACCTGAAGGTAGTCAGGAGGAAAAGAGTCAAGGAGGGAGTGGGGAAGATCATCCCTCATCCGAGGAAGGATCACCACCAAACACTGGAAAATTAAAGGTTTGTGAAGACGTCTCAAGTAGCCCCAAAATACTGGATACGAATGACAGTCAGCATTTTCTCGAAGAGATTAGTCGTCTTGGCAAAAGCGACAGTTTCTACGAAAATTTAAGCAAGCGCATTTGTGAGTTGCAATTCCAAAATCTAAAGATTCTCAACAGTTGCCAGACAACCATTGACCCAAAGAGCCTGATGCTACCAGAATTTGAACGTAGTCCTTTGCCAAGTCCCATTGCACCGGATAAATCCCTAGCAGGAGACCTGTTTCTTCAGGACAGTTCTTTGAAGCTAACGCCAATCCCTACTCCCAAGAACTTTCTGAGCCCACGAGGATCACTTTCATCGTTAAGTGATTGTCTTGGCGGTGGAAGTATCCTTAGTAGTCCCATGAGGAGTCCACTAAGTCCAGTTCCCAGCTTAGATTGTCCAATGCCAAAGTCCAGGAGGAGTTCATATTCGAAGAGAACGTCCAGCGGAAATAGGTCAAGTCAGTCAGTGTCTAGTATGGATATCCCAGACATTTGTGTAGATGCTCCGAATGCAGTCGGTAGCAGTAGCAAACTTTCTCATTCCCATTCCTTGCAGAAGAAGGAGCATGTACGGGAGTTTGAAGGGTCTTCGGAAGAAATTGCTGATTCTGTATCCCAATTTATAATGACATTAACAAACAAAACGCAGAGAGATGCCATCACTTCTGGTGATGAGTCTAGTGGCATGTCCGAAAAGTCGCCAAATTCTCCAAGAAAAGGCAGTGGTCTCACGCTGGATCTAACTGGAATCAGCTCACTGGGCACCAGCGGCATTAAACCATTTACCCCGTTAAAGACTCCAGATTTTTTGCAACTCAATTCGTTGACAGAGGGTGGCACCAACAAGGAGGTGTTTGATCTGAGTGTGGAAGGTGCACAAGTAGCACCCACAACAAAATCACCAAAGAGTAAGACGGATGTAAGTGGCTGTTTGGTCAGTCCCGTTTTAAGTCCAGATCTCACTGAAACAAGTCTGAAGAATGCTACCGGAGGAAAGCGGTCACCCAGCAAGAGTCCCGCAAAGGACATTATGATTCCCCCTAGGCCAAAGAATTTCCCAGTTAGTCCAGTAGCAAAGGAGGACTTTTTGCTGGCATATACTTCATCTACTACTTCGACCTCAGTAGCAACTAATAATAATAGTCTGAACGATCAAGATATTATGGTGGATGAGGAAGATGAGTTTCTCTGCAGACCTGGGAGAGGCACTCATGCAGATGACTGTGGAGATGTATGTAGTGTATTTCCAACGACTGCTTGTCCCTGTCAATGCCAAACCACAGAAGAGATAAATGCCGTAATACGGCAAAACATTGCAATTCTGCAGAGACTGAAATTGAAACCGGCCTATGAGTTGGCAATGCAAGATGGGATTGGAGGGGATGATGAGTACGAAGACTTGGAGGAGTTTGAGGAAGGATCCTCCTGCTCAGATTGCTCGGGCGGGTATCCGGAACTTTCAAACTTTTCCAAAGAGGGAGACGTCAAAGAGGAGGATAGCTCGGACAGGGACTCTGGCGTGCCCACTTGCTCCTCCAAAAACTCTCTGTCCAGAAAGGACAGCAGTTGCAGTGGAGGTTGTGGAAGAAGCGGTAGAAAAGGAGGTGGCACGACGTTGCGTCACCAGGACTCGTCTGGATGTAGCAGTGGGGGAAGCAGTAGCACCATAGCAACCACAGCAGGTAGCAGTACCTCATCTACTTCCACGACTGGATTTCAGCACCAGCAAAGTGGATTCACGATTGTTGCCACGACAACCACGCAAACTCCAATCAGACGACGAAATAGTAGCGGAGGAGCTAGTGGGGAAGGTGGCAGTGTGAATAGATCGCAGGTCAGGAGAAAGTCACTTACTCGGGCCGGTACTGGAGGGACACAAGCTAACAGTGCAAGTGGGGGAAATAAATCAAAGAAAAATTTCAATCCATTCCCCACAACTAGGAGGGCTCGAGTACGGACAACCAAATTTGGGTTGTATAATTAAGCTTTAAACTAGCTGTAGATATTGAGTAATCGTTTGAAAGGTATTATCTATCATTCTTAAATGTACATAATAATTGTGGTTGTATAGCATACTTTTAAGTTTTGTTGTTGAAAAAATGAAATATTGAGCATTTTTGTATACATGAATGTAGCAAAATCCCTTTGCACTTTGTATGTACCATTACCAAAGCGTATATTGTACACTCACACGCTAAAGACGCAAATATAATTGTTATGAAACAATGTAATTTAGATACCTATGAACTCTGTGAAAGCACAAAATTTGATAAAGTGAAAATAAATGTTTACTTTTGTGGCTTTATTATTAGTTAGTACAGTAAAATTGTGATGTGATGCAGAATACATTAAATAGATTCATTTCTGTCCGTGGAAACTATGAAAAATTCTGAATGCCTTTGTCAACCAGCCCTTTCATACAAAACCAACAGCGATTGTAGTTAGTAGTTGGTAAAACGTTGATTGTCTGAATGACATTTTTTGTAAAAATTACTTTGAATGAATACACAGAAAAGTTGGATGTTTGTAAGTTTCTATGGAAATGTTTAGCGAGTAGAATTTATAAGGTAGGGACAGTCGAGGTAACTGCGCGTGATAATGCAGAGTACTTAATGTGGTACTTAACGAATTGCATTTAAATAAAACTGAATCTGTTCTATAAAAATTGTTTGACGAGTTGTTGAAATTGAATACAAATGAAATTAGTGGGGAATTGTAATATATATTGTAAATTATATGTGGATGTAATTCTAAACATGTAAATACTTCATCTTGTTGCCTAGTAGATGCATATACATATAAATATGATATGACTTATATTAAAATGTTAGAGGACATTCGATTCGCTTAAAATAAAAATGGAATGTAGTATGTAGGTAAATAATAGAATATTGGTTATTTTGATGTTTGCCAAACGATTTTTTATATAGAAATCGCTTCGTTTTAAATATCTCTGGGAGATAATAGTTGATGAAATTAAATATAAAGCTAAAAATTATTACAAGAGTATTTGGCTGGTTAGTTTTTAGTTGATTGTGTATTTATTCATCACGACTACTGGATTACTGTAATTTACTGTAGTTTAGTAACAAAGCGCAAGTGTAAATATGAAATAATGTTATATCGTCATTGTAAAGAAACTGCTAGATATATTTAATACTATGTTGTAATAGCAATAGCATACTGCAAATTGAATCGCATGCATTTACAGATTGAAAGATTTTAAATGTGATTTTATGTGGGAAAATGCTATATAATTAAAGAGAAAATTATTTGTTGGACAAAATATTAATTGGAGTCTTGGACGCACGTACGTTTCTCAAGTTTATTATTTGTTTACTGGATAAAATCAAATGACTTGTCATCATATACGATCACTCGCATCCACTCATCTTTTAACGAACCTCTTATGCATTCTTTAATTTCATATAGATATCAGTAACATTAAACCTAAATCACGTACGTTGCAAAAATTTCCTAGACAAAAGATGAAAGGTTTTCAATGTCACTGTCATAGTTTATGGGGGACGCCTGGTGAAATGCTACAGCTCTTTGGATTTGTTCATGGTAAAGTAATTTACGATTAAGCAGAGTGATGTGACATGAGAATGACATGTTTGCTTTCTCAAGTGTTTTTGCACGCTGTCACTAAATGAAACATTAGTTGTCCAGATTACAAATTGATCTCTGATGTCAAAGATAACTGTCCCATGGCAATAGGAAAAATGGACCTAATATAAAAATATTATGTGCTTGTTCCTGATTGAGTCAGTATCCCTACTGAAACGGAGGAGACAACTGAAACATTTTATAAAATGGCTGCCACTAAATTTGTGTACCTTGCTCTGTTACTTGTCCAACTTGTGCCAGCAAGTTTCGGACGAGCAGCTCTACAAGCAAACTCCATTGAAAACCCATCCCGACCCCCAATTCACTTTAACGCTGATGGAACCTTCAAAATTGCCACGTTTACAGATTTGTAAGGATAAAGGATTTTCTCAAGGTCTCGTTTCTCATCTTGTCCAATTGAACTCATATTACTAAACCAATTAATTTTTAGACATTATGGCGAAGGCGCAGGTTCCGACTGGGGTCCTGCTAACGACATAAAATCCACCAAGGTCATGTTCGACATCCTTTCTTGGGAGGATCCAGACTTTGTCGTTTTCACAGGAGACATGATGTCTGCCGAAGTTATGTTCCCTAATGGCAGTGCTACAATGGACCAGCTTCTAGAGCCAGTTGTCAAGGGCAATTACCGATGGGCGAGTACTTATGGAAATCACGATATTGGGAATAATGTAACCAGGGAAGAGCTCCTTCTGGCCGAGCAAAAATACAATGGAAGCTACACAAGACAAGGTGAAGCAGGGCTCATTGGAAACACCAACTACTACATTCCCATCTATCCACCTGCAAACAGCTCAAACGCTACTGACAAACCTGCCATGATTCTCTGGTTTTTCGATTCCCGTGGAGGAAGAAACTCATCTGGAGGAATTTCAGCTTATGTTCACGAGTCTGTTGTCGCATGGTTTCAGGATAATGTAAAGAGGATGAATGAAACATTTGGACCTATCCCATCACTGGCTTTCTTTCATTACCCCACGTGAGTTTAGGAATGGTCATCTTAGAGTTTTTTGCTTGAGAGAAAGATTTTACTTGTCACACTTACATACTCTGATGTCTGCATGATACATTTTTAGAGACGAATACAAACCCATTCATGAGAACATTGATGATCATCCAGAGTGCCCTGGACAACATGGTGAAAAATAAATTAATGGTTTTTGCATATTTATGTCTAACGGTTGCTTAACCATTTTGTTACGTATTCGTATATGCTTTTAGACGATATTGTAACTCCACAAGAACGGGATACAGGTTTGATGAATGCACTTGTCGCCTCTGGAACGGTTCGTGCAGCCTTTGTTGGGCATAATCATGGTAACCTTAATTTTTAATACAATAATACAACTTTCTGTTGCTTGCAATAGCAATTGCTGCAACTGAGGTATCATTTTCCTTCTTTCTGAAATAACAGGAAATGGATGGTGCTGTAACTACCGAACGCTAGCATTGTGCTACAACCGTCAAACAGGACATGGTGGAGGTAATATTAGGATATTATGAAATTGCTTGATTTATGTCTTAATTAGTGACAGCATAGCTGATTTCCAAGTACAAGACATGATATCATCACCGTCACATCACATATTAAAAAGTATTCCATAAATTTCCAGGATGGGTTGGGTGGATACGGGGGGCACGTATTCTTGAGTTCTCAATGAATGATTTGTGGGGACCCCCAGTAAATTTCATCAGGTTGGAGAATAGTACTGTGGTAGATCGTTTTTATCAGCAAGTGTAAAAATTATTATTGATTTCTCATTGTTGTAAATTGAATCAATTTGAAACAAGTGTCACTGTAATAAATTACTTTATTCATAAATACTATGTCTTTCATGCTTTGTTCAAAATTTAAAACATTAATCGATATCTGCCTAGACGTCCGCTTAAATTAGGCTTCAACAAGCGAATTATTGCAATATTTAGCAAAGCAGAATCTTCCAATTCCATTTTTGCATGAATGTATCCTTTCAGTAGTTTTAGCTGTGAAGGACAAAGATAATATATTATACAGTTTTCAAAATAAAAATATGGCATAATATTGCAGTAAAGTATTATGTACCTTCTCCAGAAACTCATCCGTTTGTCCATTACTATTCAAGTTTCTCGTCAAAGCCCAAACGCTTTCCGTATTCGGTTGGTTTGATTTTATCATTAAAACTTTACCCTCATTTGGCTGCCCCTCCACCACTACACCCAGCTCCCTTAAAACCTTTCGAATGTTCACACCAGTGCCTCCAGTAGCAAAATCATTGAGCCACAGGTGAATTTCCCTTGCACAGTCATTACTCCTTACGGCTTGCCAAATTGTCCAGAATATCATAGCCAGTGTATTCAAAATGCCGAGAACTTCCAGATTTAATTCCCTCACATCTGCGGAAGTTTGTATTTGCATTACCTGTTTTCCTTCAGTTCCCAAACCGGCATGTTGTTCAGTCGGATTACCCTTTAATGGGTTTACGTTTTTGAATATTGCCAACAGTGGTCCAATACCAGCTGGAAGGAATAATCTCCCGAAAGCTAACCTTGAACCTGATACGGTTTTGCAAATGATGGCTGGAATGACGAATGACATGTAAAAGTAAAACCAATCGTTTATCTGCAAAATCGAGTCAGATGCTTGTGTGTAGAGCCTCTTGACAGCATTCAGGTGCTTTATGCCAGGATTCTCTCTATCCCGAATCCACTGATATATCAGTGATTTGATAATCAGCAAGTGGAACTTTACAGCGTAACAGAACGCACAATAGAGGGGCAATAGGAGACATAGACCAAATTCGACTGCAAATTCCAGCCAGGTTTCAACTACTTCCATGAGGGTCATTTTGGTAATATCTAGGATATAACGGAGCCTGGTCACATATCGGATTGCAAATATACCCCCAATCAACATAGTCATGGAAACTTGAAGAATGCGGAAGCTGGCACCAAATAAGCTGCGACAACCAACACCCTTGTGTTGGCTATAGAGTTGGTTCCATTTTCCAATCATTTCCTGGAATTTGTAACCCGCAAGCCACATGTAGTTCAAAGGTATTACCAGAATAAGACACTGAATACCTCGGGCGCAGTTTGGAAACAAATTGTTATCATATTTGGCGGTGATGAAAAGGGTGTCGAAAGCCAGGCCGAGTTTGTACATGGTGTAAGTATTCATGAAAGCAGTTGGGAAAAGTAGGATCAAGGAAATGGTGGCGTTAAACCCGAATCGGTAAATGCCAGAAAATATGCTTTTCAGCCATGCTGTAGTACTCTCAATATGGGAAGAAAGTGATGAGTTATGAGGTTGAAGAAGATAATGGATGGGACAACCGATCAAAAGAAAAGGAAATGTAGAAACACCAAAAGTCCAGGACCACCAGGCTTGGTATTGAACTTGGGTATCTTCTTGGTCCATTTCATTGTAGTAATTCTTTTGAACAAATTTAATGATGGTACTAGGCTGTTGCTTTGGATACGGACTGATTCTGTCACTATTGTTTTTACCTCGGTAATAGCTTTTTAATTGCAATTTTGAGACTGGAAACATTTTGGGGCAAATTGAGACAGAATTCTGTGAGTAGCAAGTTGCAATCTTATTTGCATGACAGTGTAAAAGTCAAGAAAGCCATAAAATGTTAAAAGAAAATGTGAATTTTAAGAAAACTTTAATTTGCTTAAAGGTGCTTGACATTTTCTTGGTAAATACGCAAACATTCTTGAAACTTTTGTTAAAAACAAAATTGAATTAAAGTGGTACATATGTATAAACATTTACTTTTAAAACATTACTCGATATCGCCGTAGTCGTCCACTCAAGGATGGCACAAGTAGTCCCACTAATAGAATCCCAAGCAGGGCTGGCTTTTCCAATTGCATTCTTGAATGTATATAGCCCTTTAAATTTTGAAACTTTAAAGCGAAACAAAAATGTAAATATTTGTCTTGCTTTCAATGAATGTAATGGATATATACCAATTTGGTAATATGAAACCTTTTTGAGAAACTCGTCATTTGTTCCATCTTTTGAGAAGTTTGTCCTTGCCCAAATTGGCGATTCAGTGTCAACTTGCTCAATTGCATCTGCTGCAGTCGTTGTTTCTACTGTTTTATCATCCATTTTCACACCCAATTTCATTAAAATGCCAATTACATTGGATCCATTTCCGCCCACAACAAAATCATTCAACCAAACATGAATTTCCCTAGCAGTGTCGTTTGTAGACACGGCTTGACGGATCATGAAATATATTAGAGCATAAATAATGACAATGCTTGTTACATCCGCATTTACAGCTCTTATATCAGCGGTAGTTAGATTATCGGGATTTTCAGTTTGTTCTGTCCCTTCTGTCCCTTCCGGTTCATCCAGGCTTTTGATAAGCATATCAAATAGCGCCTTAAATCCACCACCTCCAAATACCTTTACAACAGCATTCCACAAGGCTGGAGCATCAAATATGGTGTCTAGAATGATCATTAGTAGGGCGACGGACAGGAACATTGAGAATATACCGTTGACATCCACAATGCTATCCGCCGCTTGGGTATATAACTTTTTAACACAGTTTAAATGAAATACGTTTGGAGTGTTTCTCTCCAGGATCCACTTGTAAATTAGTGCTTTGGCCACTAAAAGTTGACACTTGATAGCATAGCAAAATGTACAGTAAAGCGGTATTAGAAAGGTCAAGCAAAGGTCTAAGATAGCCTCTATAATAGTTTCACAAGTGTCCCATGCATTCTCTGCATTTTCCAAATTTAATGAGTGCAAGGTAAAAACCCGAATTGTGAAAACCACACAAAGTCCAGTAATCATTATAGCCACTCGGAGTCTAGCTTTTATCGAGGATATTCCATATCCTTGATATTTCCTGCAGAGATGGTCCCACTCTTGAATCATGTTTCGTATTTTGTAGCCCCTTAGCCAAATATAGTCCAACGGGATTACAATGGGAATGTACCTGAGCAAGTAAATTACTTCCCATTTGAGATCATGTGAATATTGAGCTCTAACGTAAAGATGATCAAATACTCGAGCAAGCTCGTGAGCCACGTAAGCGTTCACACACAGAGTAGGGATGAGGAGAATGAAGGAAAAGATTAGGGAGGGAACACCCAGCTTTGTGGAAAATATTAGAGATAGCCAAGCTTTCGTTGAATGAATTATGATGGGAGAAGTTTTGAAACTATTGGATGTGCTATTTAAAGTAAGTAAATGAAAGGGACATCCAAGGATGCAAAACGGAAATGTGGAGAAGCTAAATGTTCTTGACCAGTAAGAAGAAGAGGAATATAATTCGGAATGTGACGTTTCTTTTCCATCCAAGGTGGTTTTAGAAGAAGAAGAAGAATTCACAAGTACTTTTTGGGATTCCATCTTGCCAAATGCGCCTATGTCCATTTGCTACAAAGTGTGTACGTTCTCCTTGAGGAGCTTTCAAGTACTAACCTTATCCTGAAGTATGATCGATAAAACCAAATCGATGCCGCTGGCATTGTTCCACATAGCGCCTTATCAAGTTCAATAGTAATAGCCAAGTCTCGCCACGACAATTTCTTGCACGCGATGACGTGCCGGGTAAATAGAAAAAGGAAAAATAATGTTGCATGAATTTTATAGTTTTTTGTTTTTTGTTATGCCCATGAGATAAAAACACTAGTAGCATCACTCCCCTCCCATTAAAACTCACAAAAAGATATTATAGGTAAGCTTAGTTTATTATCAGTAAATAAAATATGAAAACATTGAATACAATTTGTTATAGGTAATCCCACATGAAACTTCAAACAACAATTCCAATAATGGCTTGTTTTTTAAGTTGACAGACACCTTACAATTTTTTCATTTCATTCTAGTGGAAATTCCAATTTTCACTATAAGCTACATCTAATCCTAAAAACCAACAATAAAGAGAGAATTATACTTCTCGAATTACTCCGAAAAAGACCTATTTGCACACGTGTAGTTTACTTTCTTCCCTTTATCTTCTGATTTTCGTCAATTACTAATCCTTTCTTATATAATGAGAGTAATTAAATGATTAGCCTAAATTATAGGCTCTAATTTAGAGCTGGTGCTAATTTTCTTTATCACATTGCACAACGGGTTGCGTAAACTTTAGTCATATTTAAGTGTGCTCCGAGCTATTCGTCGATGCACTGGAGAACAATACTGTTCCTCTGTCATCATCAGGCTGTTCCTCAGATTCCTCCTCCGTTTTTCCCGA
Source organism: Entomobrya proxima (assembly GCA_029691765.1). Lineage (NCBI taxonomy): Eukaryota > Metazoa > Arthropoda > Collembola > Entomobryomorpha > Entomobryidae > Entomobrya > Entomobrya proxima. Next base: position 20,329,701 of record CM056169.1, read on the forward strand.
TTTTTTTTCTACGGTCATATCATGTGTTGTAAAATTTTAACCAACAATTTATTTTGACTACTACATACCTAATAAAAAACTTGGTTGACGTACCTTGGGTGGTGGCACCTTATTCAGAGGTGGCATTTTCTTGAGAGGTGGCATTTTCTTGAGAGGTGATATTTTCTTGAGAGGTGATATTTTCTTCAGAGATGGCATCGTATTCAGAGGTGGCATCGTATTCAGAGGTGGCATCGTATTCAGAGGTGGCATCGTATTCAGAGGTGGCATCGTATTCAGAGGTGGCATCGTATTCAGAGGTGGCATTGGCAATACAGGAATGATCGGGGTGATTTTCCACGGCGGTGAGCAAATATCAGGAGAAACAGAACGAGCTGTAGAGTTGGATTTCTTTGACTCTTTTGCTAAATACAGTTTCTTGGAAGCAATACTTGCCTGAGGAGACAGGCAAGTCTGAGATTGATGTTGATGAAAAGTCGAGGAGACCTTACTGTTGTCAACTTCCTTGTCCAGCAAGGTCTCCGAAGATCTAGCTTTAGCAATATCACGGCTGCGTAGGGTCCGGACGGGTTCTTGGGCTTCCTTCGTTACTACATTAGTAGCGATTTTCATCAATTTGGTCGAAAGAACCCCAAAGTCAGATGTATCTTTTCCATTTGACTCAAATGGCAAGTCATCATGGTGTGCACTCGTAGCTGACTTTTGAGATGTTAGCTTTCTTTTCCTCTGCTTACTAGTATCAGGTTCTGAAGGAGCTGATTCTGTCACTTCTTGTAAGAGTTCAGATTGATAAAGTCCATCAGCATTAGCAGATGTAGCGGTTGAACTCCTCAAGGAATACCTTGGTGAGGCTGAGGGTGCTAGAGGTGCAGTCGTGGGTGCAAATTTATTATTTGCTCTCTTTGGTCGAGTTGATGATGCAGCCGCCTCTGGTTGTTTATTGCTAACAACAGTGGTAGCCCTTGATTTCTTTCTCCTTCTAAATGCCGACCTTCGCTTACGCGACTTACGTGTGGATGACTTAATAGTAGTACAGATAGATGCTTGTTGACGTAATTCTATAAAACAATTGCCGTTTTCAACAATTAAACACTTTTGGATTAAGGTTGGTGTATTTATTCTATAAGCACGATATGCTCTTACCAGATGTCCTTTCTGCAGGTGGATCTGAATAACCAGATTCGCCGAGTTGGCTCACCAGATTAGTTCCTTGAGGCATAACTGGCATTTCATTTGAGGCATCCATAGGATTCTTCACAAACGCAGGATTTTCATTGATTATGATTGTCAGAACTGACGTGTTGTCTGTTTTGTGACGAGTCTGATTCCACCTAAAGTATAGTAGCAGAGTTATTGTAACGATTGATCAATAAAGGTTTCTCCTTAACTTAATTGGCTAATTAGATGAATTATTATTACTTCTTTATAGCCATTAGAGTCAGCTGGGCAGATGGATTTTGGAACGGAGAAATGGTTCGTGTCTCCTCACTTTGCACATCATCTTCATGATTGTCGTTCCTTGCGGCCATAATTTCTTGCACACATGAGACTGCCTCTTGTGATGATACCACGCCCCACAATCCGTCACTCGCCAAAATCACACATCTATGCTTGGATGGATCTAAAGTAATAACACTGACATCCGGGTCTGGACTGACCACATATTCATTAGTTACAGGATTGAAGCTCCAAAAGTCTCCCAGGGATCTGGCTACAGAGAGAAATGGAAGTTCTTCGTGTACCATTTCTGAGTTTTCCTGTATTGGGCCTGAACGTCTTGGTCGCCGCCAAACCACTCGTTGCACACCCCTTCCATTGTCCACCCTGCCACCTGCTGCCTCTATTCGTGCCTTCTCGAACGGGTCTTCCGGCTTGTGATCAACCGTCACATCAAGTGCTGTCCACGTATTATCGTCGTCATTCTGGCAACCCAATACGATCCGAGAGTCCCCGACATGACCAGTGTACAATTTTCCATCCCGAATGATAGCGATCGAAGCTGTTGTCCCAGCGGTAGATAAATAACCACTCCCAGTTTTTGGCCATTGAGCTGGAAATTCATGATAACAAAAAATTTTTCTCTTAATATCCAGTTATAGTTCAGTTTGATTGAATAGAAATGAATACAAATGCTCACGTCGTAACACCCGCATATCTTCTTGCAAGGTCCAGAAAGCATTACGAATTGCTTCTAAAACCTCATCATCATCGTCAGAAGTAAATCTGGGATCACTGACTATTAAGTTCATCAAATTTTCCTTTGCATATTGAGCCGCTTGTTCCCCTCCATGGCCGTCGAATATCCCCGCGTGCATGTAAACGACTTCCAAGTCGTCCCCCTCACAATTACCAGGAACATAGCATAATGATACCTTATCCTCCATGTGCGGTCTTTGACCTTGCGTAGAATATCCTGTGATGCTTATCTCCATGTCTTGGTCCACCATACTTGACAACATCCTATGCAGTTGAGAAAATCATAAATATTAATCAATCCATTTGAAAGCAAGCAAATAAATAACTATAACTATTATATTGTAATGTTTTATTACACATTACAACCATATTATAATTATAGCAATTCGGTTTTTGGTTCCATAACAAACCCAAGTTTACAATTAATCCCCACCTGAATAGCATTGTTTAAAAAGCTCGACTGCATAGGCATTTACGTATCCCAGTATCCCCAAAAATAACGAAGATTATTTCTATTAAAGTTATTGGCAGCCCCAATTCTACATTCTTTAACAGTTCAAGTATCCCCTTATGTCGATGCTTATCTTTCAATAAGTCTAAATAAGGTCTATGTTGTACTACTCGCGTTATTTCATGATTTCATAACAGTTCATCGTCTCAAGAAGCTAGAACTTTCCCTTTTTACACATAAAATTCAAACAATTCTTGAAAATTGGACGAGGCACATTCTTCTTCTACCATAAATTGCAAGTTAAGTTGCTCTAATAAAAAATTCAAAGAGAAGTAGTGTCGATGTCATAATGACTTTATTGTAGTAATTTCATTAAAACTTACTTTTCAACAAGTAAACATAATTTACTCTAAAAAACTATCAAGCCTGATTTACTAATACAAATTAGCAGACTCTTTTAATAAGACAAAAGGGTTCGCTGGCCTTCCTCCTCTTTTCATGTAATTAGTACCTTTCTTCACATTCTAAAGTGCACATGAGGCACTCAAATGATAAAATTACTAGGTTTGTACCCTATCATCATTTATTACTCAACTTTCTTTCAGACCCAAAACTCTACTTTAAGCCAGCGTGCAGTGCAGTGATACTGATTTCGAAATATTACGCATGTAACACGGTCAGGGTCACTCAACGTTTCGCCCATCGTGCTCAAAGATCTGATAAGGAAGGAGCTTCTCAAACACACTGCACAATACGCACTAATTGTGGCCAAAACTTAAAAATCTTCAAACTATCTTGTCAGCATTTAAAAGCTTATCAATTTCATCAAACTAAGCAAACTGTCAAATTCCTTACCTGTATTTGCGAGGTTTCAGAGAATATCGGACCGGACGGGGGCCGGATGGAATAGGGCGGTTTTTAGCCAATAACATCGCCATTATTTTCTGAATCGTCACTTTTTTACGTCCCTTTTTCAACAGTTTGGGAGATACATTAATATTCCGCAAATTACTGGACCATTCTTCCTTGGTTTCTTCTTCCAACCCTTCGGACGAATTCGTGTTGGCAGCTCCTTCCACTAAAACAATGTGAATGAATAGATCACACAAAATTAATTAATCACCTTGTCGTCTTCATTCACTTTCCATGCTTTGAAATGTCACTTGTCACTCATGTGGTTAATGCACTAAAATGTACCACAACAAAATGGAATGCAAAAATTGCAAAATGCATCGGACTTACTCAAAAAGGCAACAAGTTCTTGTTCCACGCAAGCGCTTGTTTACGTCTGCTTTACTCAGCTCAGTACACGCTACTGAGTCCACCTGATCCACAAAATTCCCAAAACGTGGCCTTTTGTCTTGTCCCTGAAGTCCGGATCCCTTCAAGTTAACCTTGTAGCAGAAGGGTATACCGGAGAGCCGGAGATGCCGACAAGTTGTCAAACAGCAGAGAGCAGAAATATGTATACTTTCCTGAGCGCTGAACCTCTGCTGGAGTCGGCAACCTGTGCTTTACCCTTCCTAATCGATGCTCAGACTAGACTTACTAACGCATAAAAACTTCATACAATGCTGAATGCTAAAGTCAGCTATGAACATTATGCTAAAATTGCTTAACTGCGAAAAGCTTGTATAAATTACAAAATCCGCGTGTCAAATCATTGGAATTTGGAATTAATATTAGCTCTGATGGGAGCTAGACGAATAGTTATGTTAATATGACTATGAGACAATTAACATTCCTAGTCAGAGATAAAGACAGGGGGCTTATGTAAATTGAAAATGTCTGTTCTGCATAAATATTTTATCTACTTTGCCACGGCTCCACCACCATACCATATCTTCAACTTTTCTATTTCAACGGAGAAGAAGCAGAAAGGACTTGAAATGTAGAAAAGAAGCAATTACAATTTTTATGATTGCTTCTTCCTCGGAAAGACTCCAAACTGAACTGCGGCGGTGGTGTTTGGTTGATGGAAAATGAAAAAGAGGAAGAAGCAATAAACAAAAATGGTTCAAGTCAAAGCCCAAAAAGAGTAATGAAGAGTGTCGTTTAGAACCGCTTAAATAAGAGGTGTAAGGTTGCATATGACAAAAAATATTGTGTGCATGATGTCATATTTTTTGTAGAGTGTGAATAAAAGCTCAGAAATGAAATGTCTGCATTGGATGCTCAGTGGAAATGATATTTTTAAATGCCGAAAGAAAACTGTGAAGCATAAAAGGGTTCAAAAGCCACGTACGCATTGTGTAACTTTCTGTAATATGTCACCACTGAGGGTTTTCTGAATTTGGTTGTCTCTCAGGCTCTCAGGCATGTATGGATCTTTGTTTTGTATTTGTGGGTTAAATGATACCGAACAGTACTTTTAATTGTTCTTTGTTCTGCATGTTCTTCTGGGGCAACTAAAATAAATACCGCCTCTTCTGTAATAAATGTATAAGGTAGAAATGTGAACTTGTTACAGTAATACATGAGCACAGACAGAAACTCCAAAATTTGAGAAATAAAATCATGTAACCAGAATGGCTCCGAAGAAATCTGTAATACATTGACATGCAAAATACTTTAACTTATTCATTTGACTGACTTGTTTCATAATGCCCCAATTAAGAATTTAACCACCTGCCTGTGTTTAAGAGCTAGACCTCGTGCTGAAAACGCTTCTTGATTGGGGAAAACTGATATCATCGGCTAAAATCAATTAGTCCTTTCATCATGATTTCAAATTGATCTCTTTTACACTTTATATCCTGCTTGGCATGTTAATTCGTTTCTATTTTTAAAGCATGTTAAAGGATTTTTACTGTTTGCTTCAAAAATACACTTTTGAAGATGCTTGCACGTTGTTCAAATTACAAAGACGAAAATTCATAATCACGTTCAACCTAATTCATCACAAGTGATCATCATATTCATCATGACGTGATCTAATCACCCTTTCCAATTTATCCTATAAGGCACCCTTTGGTGATATGATACTTATGATAATACAAGCTGCATTTCAGCATAATAGTGCACACATTAGTAATTACAATGCCACATTTTACAACGATGCTTATCAGCACGCAGGATGAATTACGATGAGGATGAACAATGAATGAAAAGTAAAAACAAAAATTCTTTTAAAAATCTCTTTCAACCGTTACCTAATAAGCAAGAAAGAATTCCCAGCCTACTTCTTTCAAAATGGCTCATTGATCACTTACACTCTTTTTATTAGTCTCATCAACATCAGCGCGCAGCTTATCTTCTTCAATCTTTCTCGTTTAAAATGAAATTTGAATTCGATGTACGATTGCACACTTGCAGTCGTAATAATTACCCTTGTAAACTTGTATTCACGTAATACAAAATAACATGCTATTAAAAGCAAGTCTAGTAGTTAATACTTTAAAATTGTGAAATTTCACAACTTTTTCAAAACAATGACCTTTTAAAGTAACAACAAGGGTGGGGTTACCGCTAAAGCCGGTACATACTACATAATGAACAAAGGTGCAAGCACACAAATTTATAGATGCATTATTTTGTAGGCCCATCATCGAAAACTTTTGTTAACGGCTAATGTAACAACATCATAAAGCACTAATCAAATTGGTAAGTAACAATGATGATCATGGTCAATGTGTGTATATGCATATATGTTTTTTCAACTGATGACCGATACATATTGTTTGTATTGATAGCGTCTTCACTCAAGATAATCTTAAATGTACACACTTCTCTAAACACGATATTACGTTACTTTTTAAAAGCTTGCGAATCATTGACGTGTGGGTACCTATACTCAGTTAACACACGTATTTATTGTTACATTTTTTGAAAATTAGGTGAAATAACACCAATTAATTATTCAGACGCAATCGTGTGATTTCCCTTTCATCTCCATACATTTTAGCAAAAATGGTGCTGATAATCATATTCCCTTTTTTGATTTTCCAATTCGTGCATGATAAATCGAATCAGTGCACATTACATCAACTATCCTGATCAATTTTCAATTTAGTCTTGAGCCTTGGAGCCTTGAATTAGGACGTGTCTCATCATCAGCACCCCATCTTTTACTATTGCTGCTGATGACCATGGCTAAAGTTGTCGAAATAGACCATTCTTATAATATCATTATTAACATTTTCTCCATATTTAAATGTGACTTTTGAATTAAAGTCAAGGGTGTCTGCAGAACACTTTGGTTCATAAAGTTTTCAGATTTCATTTTAAAAACATTTTCAAAATGACGTGCTTCAGTTTCCACCGAAAATACCTGTCGAGGCACAGTTTAGTGTTGGTATTAACGCTATCAGTTTTACATTTATCACAAGTCAAGTCAGATCCTAGTCCCAATCCACAATTTAAAAGTGAAGGCTTTATCGACACAGACGAAGATCTTTTAGCACTTCCCAGTGATGGGAGTCCTCAGTTTGTTGAAAGGAGTGGTCCAATAACCAGCTATGCTTTTGATAATGAACCCATGGAGTCTAATCCTTCCGGAGCGGTTGTTGTAGCTCCACCACCGAATCATCAACCTGCTCAGCAGCAGCAACAGTCTCATCAGCAGACGCAATCCGCTAGCAGTAATATAGTTACTCAACAGGATAATAGTTTTCAACAACAACAGCACCAGCAAAACCCTTTCGAACATCATCAACAGCAAAATCCCTTTGAGCATCATCAGCAACAGGAAAACAATTTTGAACAAAGACCAACAGTGCTTCATCCTGCCCCAGTTCAGCAGCAGGTTTCGGCTGCCACCCTCCCGTTTTATGGGGAGGTGGCTGCAGTTCCTTATGGAACTTATGGAGTACCCATCGCTGCTGCTGCACCCCCAGTGCTTGTAGGTCATCCTACAACGGTGTACGTTCCCGATGCACAACATGCAGTGGCTGTAGGTGCAGAAATAGGCCATGGAATTGCAAACTACGCTCAGCAAGTCGGTTTCCTGGAAATCTACAACCACCTTTTAAAGAATCCTCACAAGGCTCTCGAATTTTTGTTCACCGCTGCTCAACGACTTGCCATTCCAAGGGATCACTATCTGAATGTAATAAGTTTTGTGGGAATCTACCTTTTTATGTCTTACGTTTTCTACAGCACAGAGGATGTCTTACAGTAAGAAAATTTACTATACGTTACTTTTCGTGTGAGCTTTCAAATCCTTATAATTAGGTTTTAAATTGTGTGCATGTATAATTCATATAGATTGACCTGTGAGGTGACTGGAGGAAACAAAAAGTCTATTCATAAGGAATGGTATTATCATGCCGGAAGACGTTTCGTTCCAGCTCTTCGTAAGTTAACAATGCTAACACTTACTACATACATAAAGGTGATAAGTTACTCATTTCACCCCATAAAATCTTGATTGTCTTAATAGCTGTGGATAAGAAGCTTCAAAAGAAATTCTTCAAGTTGTTCCGTGGACCCCATCTTGAGGATGATGGCAGTGGATCTTCCAGTGAAGAAGACTTTTCCGGAGAAATCGACCAAATCAATCAGCTCATGCCCAAGGGATCATTTTTCTATAGCTTGTCTCCCATTCATATTGAAGCTTGGCAGCAGCTACAGCGACTCTTTGTCATGCAAAAGTCGCCGGCAGAAGTTTTTCATCTAGCACACGATCTACTATATCATCAAAAGGTAAATCCCAAAATCTGGTTCCTTGGATTATATGCCGCTGCACTGGAGAGACCTGACATGACCGGTTTTACACTGGCAAGACCTCTGGATGCAATGCCAGATTGGTTTATCCCTGGTGAACTCATCAAGGACGAAATGGACCGTTACAGAAGTATCACTGAGGAAAAGCATGGAGATCGTGCCAAGAGAATAAAGCGAGAAATTGAAATGATTTCTTTAGTTCCTGGAAGAAACTCCAGCAGGTCAATAGGAAAGTCAAAACTAAAATACCGAAGCATGGCGTACGAGAATGGTACCTCCACAACCACCCTGGCTCCTTCCCCCTCTTCCTCTTTGGCAGATAAGCAAATGCCTGATTCTGCTTCTGCAGAAATCAGTGGCGAGTTTGTAGGACTGGACGGATCTGTTATTAGCAGCAGTAGCAGCAACAAAGGAAATAAGATGAACTTTACAAAACTGAAAAAAGGCAAAGGAGAAATTAACGAAGAAACTGTTGAGGTGAGCGACAAGGAATTACAACAAGCAATGTTGCGTCACGGTAGCAGTCTTGCCCGTCAAAGCAACAGAAACAAAGGAGGTGGCTACGGGGCTGGAAACAAGAATAAGAACAAGAATAAGGGTGGTCAGGGCTTAAAGAATAAGCACAAGGATAAGAAAAAGCATAGCAAAGGAAAAGGAAAGGACAAACATGAGGAACATGATGATGATTGCATTCGCGTTGACGGCAGAATTGGACTGGATAATGGTATTGAAAACAAGTTGTGGTACTTTAGGGAAGATATACAAGCGAATCAACACCACTGGTGAGTCAAACGAGTATATAATCAACACAATTAGCTAATTTTATTTATTATAATGATGACGATAAAAGCATGTATTTTCTCTCTCAATTAGTAATTCGATAATGCTAATGAAATGCTCTCTCTCATCCTTCGTATAGGGCTTGGCATCAACTCAATCCATTGAACGCTACAAGGCACCCAGATAGATCGGCAGAATTATTTTACGCAATGCATCGTTCGTTCGTGGCAAGGTAATAACAGTGATGATGGTCAAGTGCTTAAAACAATTTCGCTGTATTGTTACACATTTAAATGTTGCGCAGTGCCAGTGCGTTGCGCACCCCCACAACTACAACCACAGCAGTTATCATCAGGTACAAGAGATGATCAAAAGATAATCCTCTTGACTGACTGAACTAGAATGAACCTGATGAATTGCATGAGTGCGCAGAAAAAAAGTAAAAGTTTTTTATGGGCTGCATCAAACATTATATACGGATAATCGTATATTTTGCCATAATATTTTATTTTTGTTGATTTCAAATGTTACAAGTAGCAGAAAATTAATGAAATGAAAATTTTGTAAAGTGGGGGTTTCAAAAGAAACTTAATTTAGCTTAGAGCTGATTATAGAAATCGATTACTCAAAAGCTTTCATTATGTAGATTAATGTGGATGTTTTTCCTATATGAGATGCGATTTATTTGGTACTTTTTTCATGCCAAATAAATGTAGATTTAATAGTACCAATACTTGTAACTAGATAGAGTTTTCTAGCAGCCTGTTGTTGAGAAGGTAAAAATTTCCTACACGAAAAATTGAGGGTAAAGGTTTTGATTCTGATCTGATGGTGTCATTGATTAAAACTTTTAAAAAATGAATGATCATTAGTGAATTTCCTGTTGTTTCTTATATTTTGTATAGATATAATGCGGAAAGATTGTCCAATGGACTACACAGAGCACACGAGCTGGACTTCCAGCCAGGAGGTGTTTTGCATTCAGGGTACAACTCACACTTGGTCGATCTGTCCTCAGGAAAACACTGGGCTAAACGACCACCCAAGCAGATCCTCACCGACACTATTCATTTGGATGACCCCAACTTTTCCAGGAACATTATCTTTCCAGAGCTTTTGGCAGTTTATGGTCGCCTCTTGAAAGCAATCAAAACTGGTAAAATGGTTACGGTAAGTGTAGTACATCAAAATGTGCACAACAATTATATTAAAATCGAGCATAACTTACTGGTCAACATACATGAAATCTGTTATCTTTCTGCTTTATTCAGAGAAACGGAAAACACATCAAAATTTCAAATGCACAAGGAATTGAACCTTTGGCCCACACTATAGAAGCAACTGAGCTCTCCACGAACCCATTCTACTATGACGGTTTTGGTTTTCATAACCACGGTCACATGATGATTGCTTTTGCTACTGATCCCTTTTACAAGCAACACATTCCTCCAGGTCCAATGGCAGAGCAGGCCATGAGTATGAGGTGGGTTAAACTAGTGGAAAATGCTGATTTTCCAAATTCTGAAGCGATCAAGTTTCAAAGATTGATATTAAAATTGATAGAGATCCGGAATTTTATACCTTTCACACCTTTATGGACAACCTTTTTGAAAAGTACAAGTCCAAGCTTGCACCATACAAAGCTATTGGGGTGAGCTGATAATATGCAACTTAAACTAATATACCTTTGGAACATAAATGAGAACAGAATTTTTATTTTTATGTAGGGTGAATGGCAATTAGTCTGGCGAGGAGTTGAGATTCACCACGTGGAAATTCTATCCAAGGGAGCAGACGCTGCCCACAACCAACTTAGAACCTTTTGGACTGATAGAAAGTTTGAACTGTCTCCGGGAGTAGATAGAAGTGTTGATGTTGAAGATGAGGAAAAGGGCAAAGTATGTGCGGTGCATTTGGCACATGAACCATTCCTCTTCAAAATGGTTGTGGTAAGATGCATAGGAAATTGTACAAAATTTTGAATTGTGCATCAGAACCCTATCATTATGAATACTTTGTTTTAAAGGAACGTAAACCTTGCGCGAGAACCAAGAGTGGAAAGGCAACCATTCGTATTTTCATGGCTCCTCGCTACGATGAAAAAGGACGCAGGTTTCATCTGAATGAGCAAAGACGACTCATGTTTCAATTGGATGCGTTCCAAGTCAAATGTAAGACACAAGCTCTAACAATTTCTATAATTAAAGAAACAATAATTATCAACAATTAGATACAATGATGTTTACGAGATTTTATATGTATATGTACTAAAATTTTCAATTTTTAAATAGTGCGTGTTGGAAAGAACATTATCACTCGCAGATCTCACGATTCTTCTCTGACCAAACCATGGTCTCGTTCTCTGAAAGAAATGGAAGCTTCCGTTGGCCAGGGTGGAGCAGCAGACTTTTGTGATTGTGGCTGGCCACAACACTTGTATATTCCCAAGGGTAATCCTCATTTCTCATAAATTAAGAAACAACACACTATCATGAAAAAATCCTAAAACATTTCTTTAAACAATTTAGGTAATCCTCATGGCATGCCTTTCGACCTATTTGTCATGGCGACCAATTACGATGAAGATAGAGTAAAAGATAATCCAAAGGATCTTGCCGTGCCAGAATCCTGCAACAGCCCTTATATTTTCTGCGGACTTCCCAGAAGACGTTATCCAGACGCCCGTCCCATGTTGTATCCATTCGACCGTCCTGTCAACAAACCACTACTTCCTTGTCATCCCGGCCATTCTTTTGGCAGTATGGTGTGTCAAGCTTTCAACATGGTGTTCCTTAAAGAAGTCGATACCCTTGAACAATTTGTGAGAAGGGCTCCCAACATGAAATCAGTCACGGTATGTGAATAATATCTTTTATATCATAAAGAAAAATGAAATGCTTGACTAATAGCAAATTTGTTTCGAATTTTTCAGTTCACAATTAAGCACATTGACCACTTTTACCCCAGTCCTGGTTGGTCTTCAAACAATTAAATAAAAAATCGGATTCTCTTGAATGGGACTCCGCCAGTATTCAACTACAAACCATTGCATTGCTCAGTTTATACATAAGCAGCAATGACAAAGTTTACTAGCTACTACGTAGCTCTTCAGTTTACGTTAATTTTAATAATTTATTCCTGTGCCTTTGCAGTACTGCATTACATTAAATTTGCAAAACAGTTAGTTTTGTATGTAACAAAAAAGTGTAAAATATAATGAAACTACATAAAAATTAGAAACTATCAAAAATGATTATGACATGATGTACAAATAATAAACGTTGAAAATAAAATGACACTTTGGCATTTCTTTAATTTTTGGAAGTTTTGACAAGAAGTGCAGCAATGTATCTAATAAATATGTATTTTTGAATAAAAAGGGAAACCTTTTCTTTATCTGGTTGAAGTATTTTTATCCACCAATTATGGCAAATTTTGGCACACACTACACGGATTTCAAAATGTGCTTTCATTTTCCCTTTAGATTGGAGGATGCCAAAAATTATTTATCATACGATTTTGGTTGTTGTTTCCAATCGATTATAGTCGATGAAAAGGAAATAAAAGTTTATCATCATTTTTGAATTCACACTAGAAAATAAGATCATCAAAAACACGGATCTTTTCATTGTTTTTGTGTTTTGATGATCAGGAAATTACACCGTGTTTGGCATGATTTTTAGGAATGAGGAACATTGTCTAAACAAACGTAATAATCATATATGAAGGAAATAAATGATGAGAAATTAATAGTTTTGCTGATCAAAAGTGCTATTGTAAAATACGTTATTTGATTGTACATTTTAGTATTGTACAATTGGCACATTATTATTTTACCCCCTAAATACAGTGATCGAACATTAAGATCACCTCTAGATCCCCCATAACGAAAACTTTCAGTTTTCAGCTATTATAAACCTTATCGGTAGTAGTGCTGAAATTAGGAAGTTGAGCCAAGCAGGTGAAAATAGCAGGCTACCTACAGGCATCAATGTTAGCCTAGAAGAAGTTCTATTATGTGCATGTGATTATCTTAAAAAATGCATCTTCATCTTATATTTACACTTGTAGTATAAGGTTATCAGATGTCAGAGAAGCTAAAAGCTTATCTTGAACAAATACGTTGTTTTCCTTAACGAAAGAGTGGAAAGAACAAGAAGGGGCTATGAGCAAAGCAAACAGCACACATTTACATCTGCAAAAACTTTGCTCCTCCCACATTTTAGATCAATGTTTTTCGTCTAAAGAACATAAACTAAATGCAGAGCTAATGGAGGCAATAACAGCAGCAGTGATACGGATTAAATGATGATGATGATGATAAGGTAGCGAGTAATCTAGTTCTTTTTTTCTGACTGAGCAATTATGAAGTTTGTGTTCATTTCGCTTTTACAGAAGAATCCTTTAAATATTGAATGGTTGTGCAAAAGTAGCCAAATATATAATGCTTTTCAAATTCATACCTAAACTAAACATCATTATTATACTGACCAACCAGACAGACACTCAAATTGCAATGTTTATATACTTATAGCGTATACTTTACATTTTAGTATTGCATCTTCCTCCTTTTCAATATACAGTCTTAGATAATTATCATCACATCAGTAATATTGAATGAGCACCATAGCACGTGCAGCATGTCTAATTTTCAGTTGAAAAAAGTGCATCTTACAGTATTAATAATAATAATAGTAATCAAGAAAAATATAAAACATATGCAATTAGCATCATATCAAGAGTTTTTTTGTAGAAAAGAAAGCGAAGCGTAGACGAATGTAGAAAGCATGTATCATTTTTTCGTTAACCAAATTACATGAAGATGCTCATATTATAATCTATTTTTAAAACCTTACTTACTAAGCTTCATTTTTATTTCATTTTACATTTTGTTTTAGAAGTAGTGTGGGTAAAGCAAGTGGAGTGGTGTAGTTTTTAGAGCCTTAATGAAACGCTAGTAGAGGTCAATCTATACATGAAAAATCAAACCCAAACAGTAAAATAAAAGGAATTGAAAAACGAATAATAATGTTTAATTATCAATTGATATACCGACCGCGGCTGTTATCTAAAGTGAGAATCTGAGAAAATTCTATCATTTACTAAAAATTGAAAATACTTTTTCCTTATTTTGTGTGGCTTCCTTTTTCGTTATCGCATATCTCTGATGAGCAATTATTGCAGATGCAAATTTAAGAAGGGTGTTTGGTTTTCACTGAAGAAAAACTATTTTTTTATTGTGAAGGCTTTCTTAAGATAGCAAAATGAGTTCGTTTAATACATTGTTACTATCAATGAAACAATTGCAAGTGTTAATTTCCCTATTATAAGCCAAAAACTCACCTTCCGCGTGTGTTTACTTTTAGGAAAATTAAACTTTTTCGTTCAATCTTTTTTAGTTAAAGTCTTGACATACTTGTGTGAGGTGCTCGATATTATAGAGGCTTATTTGCACCAGATTGTAGGGGTAACATGAATAATTTAGACCCTTGCTATTGCTACTGCAATTTTTAGCTTTAAAATAGCTTGACCATATCATTGTTTCCACAATGTGGGTAACGGGTGGAATTTTCGAAAATTCTGAACTGTGACCGTGAAAAAGTGTAACGTTAAAAAGTTTGTTCACGCCATTGTAGACATTGTTGACTGATTTTTATGTTTCAAAATGTTGCTGTTTGCAAGCAGCCCGTCATTTAGTTCCTATGCATCCAGCTCATACTCTGCCAAAAGATGTTCACTATTCGTTGTGTTGGGAGTGCCAGTTTTTGCCATTATTCTAGTAAATTTAATCAGCTCCGCAACAGGAGCCATTGACACAAACAAGCAGTTGGCTTACTATCAGACATTGCAACGACATTTAAATGACTTTACAGTGAAGGATGATGCAGAAGATTTGCTGGCAATGCCAAGTGACTCTAATGGAGCATCCGTAGCAGTAGTAGCTCCACCTCCAGACATGTCTAGAAAAGGACCTATAACGCAATATGCGCAAAGAACAAAGTCTAGTAGTAAAAAGGAAGAACATGGTAAAGATAAAGAGGGTTCGCACAAGTACAACAAAAAACCCAGAGGTCAAAGGCGTCACCATCGACCACAGGATGCTGATGACCAACCGGATAACGAAGCACAAGAATCCAGCCCTGCCGCAGTAGTGGCTTATGCTCCACCGCCTGCTTCCTTAACAAATCGGTTACTATACAACAGGAACACGGCGGCGGGTAGCGATAACGTGGCTGAAGAATCTTATCAGTCCAAGTCGTATGCGCCACCGCCTGATACATCATCATCTTCAGTATCATCTTCTGCTTCGAAAAAAAGTTATGATCAGTACTGGAGAAGAACAAACAGTGCTGCCAGTACCACGACGGCAAGAGACAATCAGGCTCAGGAGTCCCTGCAAAGTAACTCTTATGCACCACCTCCTGCAGCGAGCGCAAGAAATTATGATCAATACCCACAATCTTCTAGTGCCACCGACGACACGGGAAGTACCACAAAAGATAATCAAGCAGAAGAGTCATACTTAAGAAGGTCTTATGCTCCGCCCCCACCTTCAGTTTTAACACCGGCTGGTGCACCCCCACCACAACCACCATCGCAGTCGCCAGCATCCCCAAGTTACTATCCTCAATACCATCGTAGCAGTATTACTGCCGGTGGGTCACCAGGCATCGCTAATGATAACCGTGCTGAAGAATCATATCAAAGACCCATGTCTTATGCACCTCCTCCTCCACCACCTGCTGCACATCCTTCTCCACAGACTGCTCCAGTTTCCTCCGTCGTCAATACTAATGTCAAAGATAGCCACGCTCAAGAATCCTATCCTCACGCTTCCATTTCCTATGCACCTTCTCCTCCAGCGTCGTACTCGTCGTCTTCCTTATCAACTACTGCTCATTACAGTCCCTCAAGTTATAGCAGTTCCAATACTTATCAAGGTTCAAGCAGTTATCCAAGTTCGTCATATTACCCTCAAAGTGAACCCGCTCCCGCCCCACTATCGCCATCTCCACAGTCATCCTCACCTGTAACGGTGTACAGTCCGCCATATTCCCCTCAGTCTTATGGGTCTCCGCAGGCTGCTCCTTCTAGTCAACACAGTTACTACGCCCATCCTTCTCCTAACATTCCCTACGCAGATCAAACCCAACCAGGAGCTCCTTATCCACCAGGGGATCTTGCTGCCCCTATCTATGCCCCTTACCCGGCGACAACACCCGCTCCGGCAGTTCGAGCCCAATATCTCAGCTACTACTCTTCGCAGAAACCGACCATTCTCCAACCTGCAAGCAACAATAAGGTTGTTGCGTCAGCTTCAGCCTCCTCCCCATTGCTTGCTCATCATCCCCACTTGACTAGCATTGACAATTTCCAACAGCAGCAAAGAGATAATCAACAAACTGCATATTCCTCTCCTGCATCATCTCATTCACCCATGTCAGACTATGCCCGAGAAACTTTTGAATTTTCTCCTGCTCCTCCTGGTCCACCACCAGGACCCCATCCACCTCCTCCACCCCCGCCACCTCCTTCTTCCTATTCTCCACAAAATGATCAGTCCATCGCAGAAGACAGCATTAAAAAACAGAAAAAGTTGCTTGATGGATCCATTGGTTCAGAAGTGGACCTTTACCGTTTGGCCGTAACTTCTCCAGGACAGCTTGTTGTTCAAGCGTTCAATTTTCTCAAGTCCTTGAGTATTCCACAGGATCATTATATAAATGTTGTTAGCTTTGTAGGCGTTTATCTGTTCATGGCTATCATGTTTTACGGACAGGATGACCGTTTCCAGTAAGTTGATTTACCAATATCGTAGAAAGCGCAGTATGAGAACCATCCTTATCATCTATGCTTGTTATGTGCTATAGGCAAAAATGCGAAGGTGGAGAAGAACACCTATATAAAATATGGCATTATCATGTTGGTCGCCGGTTTGTTCCTGCTGTGCATTGTAAGTTTGCCAATCATGAAGTTATCATTTAATGCACAATTTTATCTATATAATATTTTATTCTAACATTTTGTGATGATTCTAGCGGTGGATGAAAAACTGAAGAAAAAGTTTCTAAAGTTGTTCAAGGGCATGCATCTTCATAATGAAGACGATGACGATGATGATGGTGGCAGTAGTGAAGAAACCAACACTGCAGTCAATTTCGTGAATGAAATGTGTCCAAGGGGAGCATTCTTTTACAGTCTAGCTCCGATGCATTTGGAGGCGAGAATGCAAGTTCAAAAGATTCTTGTCGGTGAGTATTGAGCCATAAAAATGCAGCACCAATAATTGGAAACTATCTTAATTGGATTTCTTTCAATTACAGCGCAACCTTCTCCTGTACATGTGTACCATGCGGCAAAGGCACTTCTCTACAAACACAAGATACATCCAAAAATCTGGTACCTCGGTTTGGTCGCTGCCGCCCTTGAGCGTCCCGACATGACCGGCATGTTTGTTCCGCATCCTATTGATGCAATTCCAGATTGGTTTATCCCCGGAGATCTTATCTTGGACGAAATGGAAAAATACAGATCCCGTTCCTTGGAACGATCACTACAGAAGCGACGCATACGAAGAGATGTTGATGGAAACTCGACTGATTCTATTACATTGACTACTACATCCCCAGCTCCGGAAACAACTACTCTCCTTTCATCATCTCTTAGTACGGAACAAGCCCGTAATCTAACATCTACATCATCGTCAACAACAAAATTTACGAGAAAACCGCTTCTATTCACCCGTCGTTCGACGACAACCTATCGGCCACCAGAGTATAGCTACTTTTCCGGTGAAAGTGGTAGCTTTGAAAACTTTGTCCTGGATGGAACTCCAAACCGATTAAAGGACCACAACAAGTACCAGAATTACGCGTACGATGAAGAATCGATAAACGACTCTGTACAAAAATTTCAACAAATTAATGCCAACAATGATGGAAAATATAAGCCCAAGAAGAAACCATCTAAAACCTCACAGCAACAATCTCAGGATGATGAGCAATCTCAGCAACAGTCTCAGCAGCAAGAACAGGATGCATCAACCTCTGCCTCTGCAGAACAAGAAATCAACTTGGTGGACACTTCGGGAACCCAGGACGCAAGTGGAAGCACGGAAGCTGACAATACGAGTAATAATAGCGGGGGTGGGGACAGCAGTGACAAGACAAGTGCGCAACAAAATGATGCCAAACCGAATAATAACGATGATATGCATGATGACGAACTAGCTGTTATTGCCCCCGCACCGCCTTCAGTCCGTCCGTCACACTTGTCCAGTGCTCATCACAACGCCATAAAAGTTGGCGATCTCACGGTGGTTGTTGGAAGTGGGCCTAGTTTGCTAAACGATGTTCAGATATACAATCTTCAAGATGATCACAAAAAGGGAGATGACGATGATCACAAGAAAAAGCATGGAAAGAAGGGTCACAAAAAGGGTAAAGGGAAGAAAGGAAAGGGGAAAGACGATGACGACCACTGCATTGTGGTAGACGGAAAAGTTGGAAGAGATAATGGCATAGAGAATAGGCTCTGGTACTTTAGGGAAGACATCATGGTCAGTCAGAATCATTGGTAAGCGGAAAATCTTTTATACATTTCAAACTGTCTGAAAATAAATTAGAAAATAATATTTTTACTTGTTTTTCAAAGGTACTGGCATCTTGCACACCCGGTTAACGCCACAAGACATCCGCATCGTCAAGGTGAACTCTTTAGGCATACACACCGGCAGTTTTTGGCTAGGTACTAACAAGATTTATCAAATGATATCAGTTTTAATATAATTTCAGAAATGTTCGTAATCTTATAACTGCAGTTTATGTTATCTTAACACTCAAACAAATATATAAAGTAGTATTGGTTTAGGTATTTGTAGTCCCTTAATCTGTCTATGTTGCTATAGATTTTGTACAAAAAATGCGTGCATTTAAGATTAAATTCATTCTTACTTTGAAAGGTAAAAAGTAACAGGCAACAACAATAATTCAACAATAATTGCGAATTCCCAGTTTCAACTATTGCAATCTATGAAACCTTCTTCAAGGTTAGTTTCATTAGGAGAGTTGATAGTTTCTCATTTTTTATATTGTAATGAGCCTGAAAGTGGTTCATCTTGAAAATAAATCAAGTCAGTTTAATTTATGACGTGATGATAAATGGTAAAATATGCTGCAAAAAATTAAAAGAAATGAAAATGAAAACGAGAACTATTAGCAATTTAATATTCGTAAACACCTTTTATCAAACTGCGGAAGAAAAGGGAAAATTGAAGTTAACGTTGGATTTGTTTTTTTGTTTGAAGAAAATATATTTAATGAAAATATTTTACTATGTAAACTTAGAAAAACATAACAATGAATAACTTTTTAGGTACAATGCAGAAAGACTGTCGAATGGGCTTCATAGAACAGTTCATATGAAAAGTCTTGGACCGGGAGAAATTTTGCATGACCCATACCATTCCCATCTCGCAGACGTTGCCTCTGGAAAATACTGGACACCGCGGCATCCAAAACGGCTCCTCAGAGTAATGCAAACTTACATAATAGTTAACCTTAACTTATAACGTTTACATTTTACTTTTTATTTATGAATAAAATTGCTAAACTTTTCGCTTGCAGGATATCAGGCACATACATGACCCGGATATTATTCAAAATATCATGTTGAAAGATGCATTAACCATTCACGATCGTCTTACCAGATCTGCACAAACTGGAATTATGATTTCCGTAATTTTGCTTGAGAAATTTGTTATAGTAAAAAATTCTCAATTTAACTAACTGATTTTAATTTCTAAACCAATTAGAGAAAAGGATTGACATCGATCAAAAACAGTAAAGGAATTGAACCATTAGCTCATACCGCGGAAGCAACGGAATTATCTTTAAATCCGAATATTTACAATGCGTTTGGATTGCACAATATGGGCCACTTGATCACTGGATTAGTGGAAGATCCCGACTGGATTTTCAAGAAAACTCCTGGAGTAATGGCAGAAGTGGCAACAAGCATGCGTGATCCTCTCTTTTATAGTAAGTTTTCCGGTCTTATTTTTTTATAGCTTCTTTAAAATAAAGTGATTTTTTGACAAGCTTTGATGTAACTAATAAATCGAAAATTTGCTTTCCAAAGTTCATAATCGCTTTTAGCCGTATTTAGTGCTATTTGTTATTATGGTATTTTCGAAATGACTTGTTCCCGACAAGCTTGCTTCTATATAGTTACCATGTTTATATACACGCATGAAATATTTTTGTCTTGACTTTGGTGATTAAATTTTAGATTATCATCACTATATCGACAACATTTTTGAGAAACACAAGCAATCGCTTTCACCGTACAAAGTTTCTGGGGTAAGAGAAAAAAATGCAAATTTGTGCAAACGTACGTCGAAGGAAATTATGTGTGATTCCTATATATTTATGTTTCTTTAGGGTGACTTTCCACTTCTTTGGAGAGGTATAAAAATTCTCGATGTTGCAGTAGTTTCGAAAAAAGGTCCCTTGAATCAACTCAGAACCTTCTGGGCTAAAAAGAAGTTTGAGTTGGCCCCAAGTGTTGATGGAAGCACTGATAAGGAAGATGAACACGCAAAAATATGCGCCGTACATTTGGCACATGAACCATTTACATTTAAAATTAAAATTGTAAGTACACAAAAAATACTTGTACTACTTTACTACGTACCATTGATTCATGTAACTTTAGAAAACAAAATGTATTTGTGATTTTCAGGAAAGACAGCCTTGTGCAAAAAGCAAATCCGGCAAAGGAACAATTCGGATTTTTATCGCGCCAAGATTCGATGAGAAGGGACGGAGAATTCAAATCCGCGAACAGAGGCGTCTAATGATACAGATGGATGCTTTTCAAGCCAAATGTACGTTTAATATACTGCTCTTAATAATGACAATTTTTGCTAATTTACTTTTCTTTCTACACTTTCAGTACGGGTCGGGACAAACATTGTCACTCGCAGATCTCACGACTCTTCGTTAACGCAACCATGGACCAAACATCTTCATGAGTATGAGCATGACCATGCTTCTGATGCTGCCGAGTTTTGCGGATGTGGCTGGCCACAACATTTATATATTCCGAAGGGGAATCACAAAGGAATGCCATTTGACCTTTTTGTCATGGTAACCAACTTCGATGAGGACTATGTTGCAGATGACCCCCAGGATCTGGCCGTACCTGAGCCTTGTAACTCTCCATATATATTGTGTGGTCATCCAAGAAGAAAATATCCTGATGCTCGGCCAATGGTATTTGATGTTACCAAGTTTTTCTGGAATTTTAAGTTGGGCAGCCAATTTATCAATAAAATATTGCGTTTGATAGGGATATCCATTTGACAGACCAACGCATTCATTCATTCCTTGTGTGCCCGGGCATTCGTTTGCTGCTGTTGTATGCAAAAGTTTCAACTTGGTTGTGTATAAACCTATAGATTTTCTGGAGGAGTTTGTAGCAAAAGCACCTAACATGAAGTCAATTGTGGTAAGTATATATACTAGCATGTAAGGTGAACATGAAATTCTAATAGGATTTTTTTGGAAAAATAGTTAATAATTTTATTCTCTTTACAGTTTGACATCAAACACATTGACAAGCTTGTAAAAGGATATTATCGTCATCACTAGTCAGTCACAATAAAAGTGGAAAAAACTTGCCCTCTTGCTAAATGTGAAAAGATGGATTATATAAAACGATGACTGAATCATTACAATTCAATTCAGGGATTTATATCATAGGGGTAGATAGTTAAGCTTCCGGCTGTCAAACTAGGAATCAAGGTAAAACAATAAGTCTTTTCCGTCGGTTAAATTTCCTGTTAGTTAGCACAGCACATGTAGTTATGGACTAGTAGCACTCGTAATTGTATAATTAACTATATTATAGAACTTCCTCCCACTGTTTATTATCTTTTTAGTTATTTCATGACTGATACATGACAAATTAATGGATAATCTTTATTGGTGTGTAATTTATTAAAAGATATACTGGTAGTTTGACATAAAAATAAATATTTATATGAAGTACTTACTTTTGATATCTCATTGCGTATAATTTTTAAGATTATCTATAATATTCTACTTCAACTCAATGCAAAAAATCGATTTTCGTTTGCAAATAAGAAAACCACAGATTCATATATTTAAATACACAAATGTATTATGCGGTCAATTTGTTAAGTTTCTATAATGCCCGCTTTGAGTGAGTGGATCATTAGAATAAGCTCAAAAATATTCCTACGATGAAAATAGTGAATGTAGATCGCAAGAATGGGTCAGTTTTGTGAGATATATGGTCAGTAGTTTCTTCTGTTCGCACGTCAATGTCAATTTAGGTATTATTTATTGAAACTTTCCGTTTGTTTGGTTTAGCAACTTATATCACATCACTAAAAAGAGATGTTGGAAATTAAAAACAAATTTTGTGCTGTTACCTAACTATTCAAGTATCAATTGCAAATGCAGCTTAAAGCAAAAAACATGTGAAAATGGAATAACGGACTTCTTTTTTCAAAAATGTAAAAAACCAATCCGATTCTTCAGTTTCATGCTACCGGTCTAATGTTACCTGGAGTCTGGTTCATCATCGCGGCTCATTGCTCATTGAATGAACAATTTCGGTGAAACAGACCCCTGAACCGATTTTATTAATTTTAATCAGAAAGAAACCACATCAACGTATAATAATTGTGAATTGGCTGTGCAAAATAAAATTATCTAAATAATAATAAGAGCATGTTGTCGTAGACCGCTGAGTGCATTTAAAAATTAGATGCTTTTACATAGTGTATGTGTTTATTTCGAGTGTTGCGATGACGAATTTAATATGTCTGAAATAAGATTACAACAGAGCGTACATATCGCATGCTCATCATGTAATCGTAGCTTATCATTGCACCGAGAGTTATCTTAGTAACCAAGGCTTATCATTCACCGAGAGTTATCGTAGTAACCAAGGCTTATCATTCACCGAGAGTTATCGTAGTAACCAATGCTTGAGTAGTTATATCTAAGGTTATCATTTCATGAATATTAATCGTATGAATCGGGAGTCATAATATCTTATAAACTGAGAAGATATCAAGAAGTTTTCTTAATAAGAGTTATCCAATCAAGTAGTGGATTGTCTTAACATCAATGGGTGTGCAATACAGCAAGAGATTAATCTATGGCATTTACAGTTTTAATATTTAGAACTATAGCAAATACAATGTGTGTCAACATTGTTTTCATGATTACTTATTCGTATTTTTAGTTTATTTAATTTAGATCCTTTTACCAAACTAAACTCATTTTTATGTTGTTTTATTACAACTGACATATTAAATTCTATTGGAAATAAAACGGTTGTTGCCAGAGCACATGGAATCACACGGAGCCACGGACTTATGGTGCTTAACATGCAGATGCGTCCGGGGTAGCACATCGTTTGACGGTGTCATCCCATCCATAACCGCCCGAACAACAGGATTTAGTAGCCACCCAGCGATTAAATGCTGGATAGTAAACACAACTGTAGTAGTCGCAATCATCTAGAGCAGCAGGTGTTGCCTGTGCACAACCAAAGTACCCATTTGAAGTGCATGTTATTTCACTTTGAGAAGCAACGTCCTGTAGGAAAAAAGTACACAGGACAACCACCTGCAATACAAATTGTAGAATACAACATTTAAATGGAAATTTCAACCTTACAAATGTTTAAAATAAATGTATTTAATAACTTCTTGTACAACTCACCAAAGCTGCAACAACAAAATTCCTCATTTTTACCACGGTAAAACAATCAAGGTTTATAGTAAATAAACTTTACGCTTGCTTTGCATTAAATAAAATGATTGACTAGTTCTTTTGATTACTGACTATTTATACGTTTTGAATTGAGTGTGGCGCATGAAATCTCGTCCCTGTTCGTAAACAATTTAATCCTTACTTAAATATGAGGTATGAAGCATTTTGTTTAATTATTCATTGGGATTAAATAATTCTATGAATCTCGTAATTCAAATTATCAAAAAGCATCCTTATTATACTTGAACTTGAATTAATTGTTGTTGACTGACATTATGGATATGTTTACTTATTTTATAACTTTCTAGCATTCGTCATTGGCAGCAAGTGTCTGGTGTCAATTAGGCAATAAAGTTCTATGTCGCATTAACGGATTTACCTACTAAATTATTACCGGTTCCTAGTAATTATGCATATAGTTGTAAGTGTACAGGTTAACAGAAAATGCCGACAAAATACCAAGATTAGCAAGTTAAATACGATATAAAATTTGCTTAATTTCCTGATGAGTATTTTGTTATCTGTGATAATGAAAACAATTTAATTAGAACATCTGCTGACTACATTAACGCCTTTAATATTGCAATTTTGCTTACAGTGAGACAAAGTTAAGAGATCATAATACTATCACATAGGAATAGACATCAATGAACATAAAATACCACTTCCCAACGAACTTCGTTGAACAAAGGCATCAAATGAAACAAAGGCCAAACAAAGTCTCTGAATTGTTTCCTCCCGGCTCCCTGTGTTCTGCATTGCCCCAGTTAATATTGTTCAGCAGCAAATTCTTTTGACAAATCGTAAAAACTGCAGTAAAATCATGATATTTTCAGTGAAAATGAGTCACACTATTTTCTTTCCTAACATTGACCACTGCACTAATGATGATTGAGGTGGTTTCGTTAAATCTGCGATGCAAATGGTTTTATGTGTTTTGGTCTTATCTAATCTGTTAAAGCTTTTATCTGCATTACACAAGCCGTTTAAACCCTACTATCATGAGCGATATGAATTCATAGTCTCTATATTGCTGTGCTTCTGTTAACTTTACATCATTCATATATATGATGCCCGTATACATTTCAAAACTAAATGCGTGTAAAGAATTACTAATGATTTTGTCCTCACTGCTGACGCTGACTGTTTCAGTCCGCTATTCAGCATAATATAACATAACATTGCTTGTCGAGTCAATTGATTGACGTTTCTGTTACAAAACCTATCGTACCCTATGATAAATAAGATGAATCAGAATCTCTTATTGAAACAATGCTTTACTATTAAATATTATTATAGTGCCTTTGGCTAATGTTACATAATACTGCTTTTTGAAAATTAAAACATCAACTTTGCAAAATGGTACGGGATCGTTTACAGGAACTCCTCCAAAAGGTAGCTCAAAATAAGATTTCATTTGCTTTTGTGAATATTGTAGTTAAAAATATGATCTGCTTCATTGGTCAAAGGGAAAGATTTCGGAGGATAGTACGTTTTCCAGTGATACTGTTGTACCTACACATGGCGTTGGTCCGCCCGTTGTAACTCAAGAAGGGAATGATGTGGTCATTGAAATGGGTTGGATTGATAGTGACATTGGACGGTTTTTAAAACAAGTCTGTAATTGGCATCAACAATAATTAAACTAAATCTGCGCAAAAAGGGTTTATGAATGTCACTATTATACTATTTAGGTGGAAAGTCTTCGAGAAAAGATGTCCCAGACAGAAAATGACATAGAAAAAATCAAACATGTTCAAGGGAAACTATTAGATTCACCATCCAGAAGCGAGGGTGACTACTACACTATATTTAAAATATTAAATTCTGTTTGAATTTGAACCATAATTCACATTTCAACCGTAATGTAAACTGTAACTTAGAAAAGGAGGAAGAGCTTGACCAACTAATGGGATCAGTCAAAGCTGACTGTAAAGAATTGATGGCAAGAATTAAAGGTTTTAAATAATTAGAAAACTTTATTCTATTGAATTCTCCAATGCATAACCTTTGTTTTATTTATAAACATATTATGGTGGATCAATAGATTTGGAACAATCAAACGTGAGCACAGAGAATGAACCAACAGATTCTTCTGAAGCCACGCTAGCCAGAATACAAAGTGTTCAGTATAGAGCGCTTCTAAGAACCTATAAAGAGTTACTGGAGTATTACCAAAAGGTTCAACTGGACTACCAAGAAAAATGCAAGACTCGAGTTAAAACCCTGCTAGTTATCCGTAATGGTGGAGGAGACGAAGGACAATTCGATAATGATATCGAACAATTTTTGGAAAGTGGAAGCTTTGGAAATGTATCAGTATTTACCGATGGGGTACTATTTGAAAATATGATATGCATACTCACACTGAAAACATGTGCACTTTTATTAACTAAATCAATCAACTAAATTGTCTATTCAGTACCAAGAAAAGACGGAGGAGGCAAAAGAAGACCTAGCTTTGGCCGACGCTCGTCTGGATCATCTTCTGAAACTCGAAAATGCCCTTAGGGAGCTACATGATCTGTTTATTGAAATGGCTCGATTGGTGGAATTGCAGGGTGAGCAACTTGACAATATTGAAAAGAACGTGCTGGAAGCCAGGGATGTAGTTGAAGGTGCTCGTGGACAACTGGCAAATGCCCAAAAATTACAAAAAAGCGCAAGAAAAGTAACGAAACAATCAATACCAAAAACCTGATTTTTATTTGGTTTCCTTAAATCTTAATATGACGTATTTTTTTACACAGAAAAAGATAATCATCATCATCGTTCTCATCATTTTGGCTGTGATATTAGGTCTTGTGATATACTTTTCAATACCCAAAACAGGGTGATGACACGAACGAATATAAACTTGACAGAATAATGTACGAATTGAATATAATTTTTAATTTCAAATTTTGTCATTCCAAATACGATAAATTTTTAAAAGATTTTGATTCAACATTATTGTATTTTCTCTATAGTTGATAGTGCGATTTTTGAAATTTACATTAAATAGCAATAAAATACTCGGATTACATGAAACACGACATGTAAGTTTTCATCACATTAATTTTCTACTCTTGAGAGCATCATCGTTTTCACCAGTCATCCTCATCATCGCTTCCTAGTTCAGGTTCCCTTTCATTATCCGCTTCATCCCACTCGTCCTCAAAATCATCGTTGACATCACCGTCATCAAAATCATCATTGATATCGCCGTCATCAAAATCATCATTGTCTGCAGCGCCATCAAAGCCATCATCCTCGCCCTCGCTATTGCTGCTGTCAGTATTACTTAAGACTTCTGCTCTAGCTTCCTCTTCGACATTATTAAACTGTCTTTCACGTCCATTGACTACTACGGCTGCGGGCACGTTAACTACTTGAATTGGTATTCCGGCTTCTTGTGGCGCTGGAGGGATATTATGATGGGGTTCCAGTGGAAACACTCGTAAAATTTGTACGTCTTCGTCTTGCTGAGGAAGATGAGGACCAACAGCAACATCTTGAGCTCTCGCATTGTTTGCAGGACCCATTAGAAACTCTTCTTGTTCTTCCGGTTCCTCCTCATTCCTCATTGCTTCCATCATTCTTTCTTCCAAAACTAAATCTAGATATCTGGACCAATCTGCTGATGTCACCGCCAAGAAACCTCTTTGAATGTTTCCATTTTGTAGTTGTTCTCGTTGCCTAGCCCTTGCCTGTCTCAACGCCCCATTGACTACATACACCAAGTCCCCTACGGTGTAGTCCAATCTTGTTGAATATACCAATCTATCAATCAAGCTTGGCGGCTTTAGTTCTGCGTTTTCTTCCTCCAACAGACCCAAAATGATTTGCCTTCTTGCATCCGCATCTGGAAGAGGAAGATGATATTTGTACTCCATACGATCAAGCATTTCTTGGTCGCAGAATGTCTCTCTAGCAGTAATAGCAACCACCAAAATCTTTCCTGTCGGAATGCCATCAAGTTCATTTGTCAATGCTCCTTTCATAGATGGAGGAACACGAGGATCAGCTCGGTTTAACCCGTTTTCAAACTGAGATGGACAAACCCTGTCAAAATTTGGCATGGTAAGCACAGTGAAATCCCGGACTTTTGCCTCTGCAAATATTTGGGACAGGTGAGCAGCGTCTGGATTTCTGTAGTTCCATTCCAGGTAGGTCACCTCCCGGTTTTTGTAATGGACGTTGCCACGCTTGCTGCTTTGTCCACGACGAAGTTCGTTTACCAATGCTGAGCATAACGCAGTTTGGCCACAACCTTGGGTTCCGGTAAGCAGAATCAATTTGGGCGGGGCTGGGGTACTCGCAGGACCTATTCCATAGCGGTGATGAATTATGGGTCGGATAACTTCTTCATCGAGGGCATCGAGAATTGGCGTGATTCCGAACACTGTATAAACAGTTTCATTGACTTGGCGCTCCATTTTGCTTATTAAAATTAGCTCTGATGTGCTCGTTTGATTGAGACCATTGAATAAATGTCTTACGAACTTACTTATGACGAATGAATAGAAATACAGACGAAAAAAATCATTCTCGCTTTGGTAACGTGCACACATTCTCATGCATATGCCTTTCCATTTTTACCAAGATTTGGATACAATTTTCTTCCAAAGTTTATGGAGTTCTTTGTGTCACCAATCAACATGTCGTCAATAATTACTACATCGTCTTTTAGATTTTTTGTCATCATCCTATTTTGTGCACTACTAGTAAACTCAAATGAAAGTGCAAACGATGTTGATACTTCAACTTTAACATCATCCTCCTCCTCTGCGGATGCGGGCAGTACTGATTTTCCATGTGCACCACCCACCATTAAATCATCCGACTACTCCACATGGACAAACTTGGAACGTCTTCAGTTCTCCCTTTGCTATGACACAAACGACACTCTGCTGGACTTAATCCTGAACAAAACTCATCAAATGTCCGTTGGTGATGCTTGTGACTCTGGGGATCCAATGTGGAGTCAGATAAAGCCGGGTATTGCCCACAATGACTACTTTGACGAGTTCCACGAGGACGTTCTCATCCCCCCTGAACTTCTTTTGAAAAAGGAGTCGCCAGTTATAGCTAACGTACTCAATGAGATTGGATTTCAAACCGTGCATGCACTTCTTACAAGCAAAAGCAGTACTATTTGTGACTGGATAAAACCAGGAGATATGCCAATTGAATGTCGGGACAATGAATGCCAATGTTGGGAATATGTTCCAAAAATGATAAATCATTATACGGTTCACTTCACCGTATTCAAGGAGCAGCCCAAGGAACCCGTATCACTAGAGTGGAACGAGGAAACGAAAAAGTGTTCATTTCCAAAGGACACGAAGGATTGTATTGTGCAACCCAATGAGAAGGTGATGGGGGGATACGTGATTCCATGCTATAATGCCAATGACTCTTGTCTCATTGTTGGAAATGATGCGCCCTGCACGTTAAGAAATTCAATGGATACCATTCGAGGATACAATGAGTATGCGAATAACGAGCGTGAAAGGTTGGTGCCTTTTCGGTTGCATTACCCAATTCCTTGCAAGTGCACCAATAGGACACCACATTTGGGGCCCTTGCCATCCACAGGATTTACAGTAGCTAATTTGATTACAATGCACGACCTGGAAGCGGAGGATGTGGCTGTCCAGGATTTTGACTTGAATACTTGGATTGAAGAAGGCAGACCTCCGCATGTGGGAAGTGGACAGGGGAAGCTAAAGTTTGGACAGGAAGTCAACCTTATCTACTGGAACTGTATTCTTGTTTGGTGGGGATTGTTTAAGGGAAATCCATTACAAAAAGAAGAAAACTTTATTTCTTAGATTCTTTTCT
This sequence comes from Entomobrya proxima, assembly GCA_029691765.1. Lineage (NCBI taxonomy): Eukaryota > Metazoa > Arthropoda > Collembola > Entomobryomorpha > Entomobryidae > Entomobrya > Entomobrya proxima. Next base: position 20,359,431 of record CM056169.1, read on the forward strand.
TGGAAAACATTACGTCATTAGTTGAATGGCCTATCATGATTTAGTTATTACCGCAATTTACGTCAGGGAATTTGCAAAGTACTTGCCAATTTTTCATTCAAGTTGAATAAGATTATAAACTTGAAAAAATGTGACAGGGTAACATTACTACTACACTGTCTGTATCAAATAATACGATAACACCAATTTGCGCCGTTTCATCCATGGATCGCTGATCTTTACTGTAAGATGGGAATCTTTTCAGAAACGTGTTTACCCTGTTGTGCAACAAGATTGCAAGCTCCAGCGCCCACCCACGCAAGCACATCTTTACTAGTACATCACGTAATCACACAGTCCATTTACCAGTTTCATAGTTTCCTGTCGGAACATATTAAGCTAAAGTTGTTTTTACTTTGATGCGCACAATGAAAATCATTCAGAGAAATGATTTTTGTTAGCGTTTTAATAAAATGTCGAAATCTGAGATCTATATGGCGCTATAATTATATTTTATCTTACTGCAATAATATTTGCTATTATGCAATTAAAGTATATGCTCCTTACTACGTCACAAATCTATTATTGAATTGGCTTTCAGTATTACGGTGAATGACTGTTGTCGTTCTGCTCGTGTACCGTCCGCGTCATCATCGTCATCACTTGCCATGCTGGAAAACCGCAAGATAACCTTCCTTACCCACCCTGAAATTCCCAGACAATAATTTATTTTGCAAAACAAGCAGCTATTGCACTTTGTTTTCTTACTTCTTTTTGGGCATCCCAGTGAGTGTTCTCCGATTTTCCCCGAAAATGCAGTCCACAAATAAGTAAATTTGTATAAAAGAAGATGTAAGAAACATGTTTCGAATCATAACCCTTGCAGATTCCGTTCATTCAATTAGCTCGAATACGCCTGCTACATAAGCATATTATACCAACTATCATTTTCTTTTCAGAAAACTTTTCATTTCGGTTAAAAAAAATTAAATACAACAATGGAGGTAAAAATAATAGTTTTAATCTACACAAGTTAATTGTTTCTCTCTACAAATTTTTAACATTGGCATTTTAACATCATTTACAGTGTACTTTGGCAAGTTTTCTTGTGATTGTCTCCGTCATCGTCGCCAGCGTCTCATCTATCCCCGTAGCAGACGAAAATGGCAGGAACAGCAACTTTTTGGCAACCGAAAACCGTAACAAGCGTCATGGCTGGGGCTATTATTACGAAAATCCTTCCAGATTCTCACCAGCATTTGTTCCGACATTCAATCGAAACGTAGCTGCTTCATCAGCCATTGTTCCCCTTCAGCATTCATATGGGGTTGGAGGTCAAAGTTACGTGTGGCAGAGCACTCCTTATTACACATACTCCATTCATCAGAGACATCCGCACGTTTACGGAAGCTATCCATATTATCCTAGCGCTTCACCTTACGTAACTAATCATGGCTACGGTTGGTAGAATTAATTATACCAAAAAAGTTGTTGTAAATAGAAATACTTTTGTGAATACTATGTACATGCAAAAATACTATAGAAAACAGTTCATCTTCATTATGAGAAACTACAAAATGAGCTCTAGTAAAAATTTTAATCTTTGGAAACATCTCTAAACTTTTGCATTCTCAATTACCATTTATCTCATTCAACAAACAAAGACGATAAGCACATAAACGATAAATGACTAGGTACGTGTACATTGCATACATATTTAGTTGTGGTGATAGCCGGAGGGGTATTTGAATACGGTAACATGAAAACTGATATTCTCAAATTATCTCGTTCGTAACAATACACTGCATTCCCATTAACCAGTACACCTCTTTCGAGTTCTAGCGAACCAGTTTTGGGTTTTTCACACGCAAAAAAGCACCAACAGTAGTGCAGTGATGTTCTGTTCTTGTGCAAAATATGCTTCGGGAATCGCCAAGAACTAAACTTCTTCCTTTTCTTGCTCCAGTTCACAGGGCAGAAGAACAAGGGAATGAACACCCAACAACTTGGAGAAGTCTGTACAGGCTTCTGCCTCCTTGACAAGATAGTGATAAGATTGTCCACTGGATGATCTTTAGCAATTCATCAGCAGAATGCACTTCAAACATTTTGTACGTTTGAGTAATAAATCATTCTTTAAACCAAAAGTTTGTGTCGGGATAAAGAGGCTATAAAATATCTGGATTTAATACTTTTGCAGATTT
>CM056169.1:20361713-20393722 GCA_029691765.1 Entomobrya proxima
GTAGTGGACATTGTCTTCACAACCCATCAGGAGTGGTAGAATGGAAATCATGCAATCCAAAACCTCAAGATTTGATAGTTGATCAAAGAGGGGCGGTTTGCACATGGATGAAATTGAAGTGTATAGGAACCGAAGAGAAACGCAGGACAAAAGCTGTGCTAAAAGAAGCACATCAAAGCAGTCCTAGAAAACAACACACAATATTGAAATTATAGTAACAAATTATAGTTACAAACACACGAAATACCTCAATTCATACCTCAAAACTGGATTTTTCAGAAGTTGGGTTTGTATCCTCCAGCTCTCTGAAGAACCAGTTATTGAAGTCAACCACCCTTGAAGTCCAGAGCCGATGTCCTTTAAAAAAGGATCAATGAGCAATCATGATCATTCAAGCAACAAACATTCATTCATGATCGAATAACCTCCATTCCTTTTCATGCTATAATATGTTTAGCTGAAATACTCACTTGCCAAAACCGCACCACGTGGTGGTTGTTGTTTCAAAATACCCTTCCACATCTCAGCAGCTTCTTGTGCAAGTTTACGCCCTGGGTTGTCCCTAGACATTTCCTCAAGGAAGTTTATAGCCAAGCGTTTCCCCTCTGACACAAAACCGTCGCGCATTTTTTCCAGGAACGGATTTTCATAAACTTTCCGTTCACACCGATAACTAAGAAATGATTGCATTTCTATTTTGCTACTACTTTTACTTGCTTTACTTCGGCTTATTATCAAAGAGACAAAAAATAGCGTACTCTATCGTAAACGATAAAATAAAAAATGAACGACTATGCTAACCTACCTAATCTTATTTATACTTTTTTTATTTTGCGTTTTATAGATTAATTAAAAACTAATATATATTAACTTCACGATATTGATCCAATGTAAGTACCTTCGTGTTGCTACAATAAACAACAGCAGTTAATGAATTCGTGGTGTTATCAACAAATGTGAAATCCAATTTCATTGTACCTGCAAGGGGCTTATGAATTTCATCATGTCTTGTTGGGGTACTCAAATCAAAAATTACAAAGAATGAATTGTCAATAAATTGTTCTTCGCTAATGCCTGATTCTGGATGCACTGATGACACAAACTTGTCATATACCTCTGAGTATCGATGCTTATCAACATCGAAACTGTATGAATGATTATTTAGCGGAACATCATTAATTCTTAATGTTAGACTTGTTAATTTGTTGTGACCAAACGTGTAAGGAGATTTAGCCAAGTCGCCTGACAGGGTTGTTGAAGGAACGAGGCCAACAATTACCTGTTTTGGCAAACTTGACGTATTGAAAATTGTGTCACTGGAATAATCTTTTGTATTTGATGGTATATGAACTAATTTGACCTCATTATCGTTATACCTATAAACTGCGGATTTTTTTCCAAATAGCGTTTTATGCTGTGAAACAATGTCGTCATTGAGGGTTAGTCTCTCTACCTGAAGGAATGCTTCGCTAAATATGAGTTTGTATGGAAATGGATTTGCATTTGCTAACCCTTCACCCACAAAATAAAACTGTGGCCTACCTCTAAACAGACTAAGACGAAATGTTGCAAAAGGTGGAAATAATTTAGGCTGTTGCAATAAGCCAATATTTGGGGTACCTCTAAGGGTAAATGTCTTACTTTCCTTTGTCTTTTTCATGCGACCTATATATGCCGTGTTTGTAGAACTATTCGATGACGATGTCCGATCTGGATAATGCATCTCTAAATTTAATCTGTTAGCCTTGTCATATGCACTAGTGGTTAATTGCTTGTTTATATAGCTTCGTGTTGGATAATTTGTATCAGCTGCCGTAATGAGCCTATCACAAAAATTAAACTGACATGATTCAAAAATGGACGATAATGCACCAGGTATAAGGGTTATCTTGTCATCTGCTGTTAATGCTCCTCCATCAGATTTCACTATTTGACAGTCTATATTAAGTTTAACGGATGAAGGCCGAATATATCTGGTCAAGTCACCGTTATATTCAAATACCTACATACACTCAAAATTATTACAGATTCTAAATAAAAAGCATATTTCAAAACAAACGATTCTTACCAAGGGCGCTGTCTCGTCTCTTAAGGAGTATATAGGGTATATACGATGAATATCTTTAGTTGCTTCAGAGCATGTAACATTCATTCCCGGATTTTCAAATAATAACACTTCAGTAGATACTACAGGAGTGCTATCGCTATAAAATGACGGTAATATTTCTGTCATTTTTGTTTCCTCTTTTTTGGTTTGTGCTTCTTACTCTTACTTCTTTTCTTTCGAACTGTTTTTTTACGACTGGTTTTATTTTTGATTTGTCCAGGCTTTTTATATTTTCGTTTAGTCACCACCTTTCTTTTCCTTCTACCGGTTTTAGAATTTGTACTCCTATTAGCCTGGCTAAGTGGCACTGTTGTAGGTATAGCTACGCTCTCAATTCCCTGAATATCCATTTTGGTTGGCTTTGTTGCTAGACTACAATGATCCTTTTTACAAATTATTTTTCGAATCTTTTGCATATGCAATTAAGCACTTTTGATGTGTAGAACACAAGTACTTGCGAGAGTATTACTGAAACTTGCTTCTTCTCCTGATATATTTTTAAAACTGACGGTAATCTCCGAAAATGATTGCTTATAAATTGGGATATACTGTAAAGTCTCGAACTCGAAAACGCGTTCTCCGTTTTTCTCTAAAGAGTCGTTAAGCACCTTGATGTATGGTATCAACTTTGAACCAATACATTGTGGATATACAATATCCACACATGCAAGTACTTTTTTTGGTTTTGTAATCGGTAACGCCGAAATTACTGGCGTTTCGTTTTCATCTGACTTTCGAGTGAAAAACTTGTTTGGGAGATAAAATGTGGTATTAAATCCTTGAATCTTATAATCATCTTGAATACCTAAGTATCTATATAGACTGTTTGGCAGTTGTAAAGATATAATATCATCTTCCGGATCGAGGACACGGACAAGCAGTTGCTCATTTTGGTCTATTATTACAGGAATAATCCCTAACTCATTATCATCAAAAGTGTTTTGTACTGAATCAATTACATCTTGTAATGAGCCTGAGTCTGGCTCCTGCATTTGAATATTTTGAGTATATTCCTTAGAAAATTTAAAGGTGATAATTTCCTTTGTGGATAAGTTGGCAAATTCATCGGCCAGAATTTCTGATGTTCCTGTATGTTTTCCTGCTACAAACACCGAAGACTTGAACCCAAGTATTCTGGCGAGGTCATTGTCTATCGTTAATGTATAATCATCATCTTTGAATTCAATACCCGTAAACATTTTGCCTGCTGAGAGATTGGTAAAAAATTTTATATTAAAGTTCCTTGCTTTTAATGTAGCGTTTATCTCCCCAAAGAAGGCAGCAAATTGTGTCGTTTCATTTTTAATTCCAACAGGAATTATTGTCTTTCTAATTAATCTAGCTACGTTGTCCTTGTTATTGTTTTCGTCAATTACATACAAGGCAAATGTGCTTTTCTTGGCCAAGTCGGGATTTGAAGGCTGTTCGGTAGACGAAGGACTTGCTTCATTACTTGTTGTTGTTGACTCAGTTTTATCGACGTGATAAGAACAACTAACGAGTGCAACCTTGTAGCTTCCATTGAACTCGCGAGGTAAACGATTGGTGAAATTGGAAGACGAATTATATGTAAACTGTTCTTTGTCTCCACTGGACACTAGTGTGACAAAGTATTCTTCTGCCATATATGTAGTAAAGTTATCCATGTTGCTTGTAGTGATGCTAATATTAGACTGCTAGAGGAAGTAGATCATCATTCGTATAAGACCCATCAATGGCATTTCCTTTCTTATCTTTAAGTCGATAATACGGGACTGGTACGCTTTTAAAAATTTTTTGCACATAGAAAATCTCCCGCGAAAATCTATTTTTCAACTTATCGTTAAAAAGCAGGCGTTTTTCTGAGATTCGCACAGCCTGGCCAATTTTAAGAATATTTTTAAAGCTAATTGCCTTTATAATTTTTTCCTTGTAAGTGTTAAATACTACGTCATCTTGATTGGTTTCATTGATGTTATCGGGTGGTACTTTTGTTATTCTGTTTGCAGACTTGTTCATTCTTGACACAATTTCGTTGATGTTGCCAATCCAGTTTTTTTTGCCAGTAAATGCAAACAACTGGCGGATTGCGTATCTCAAATCTCTTATTTTCCTTTCTGCTTTGCTAGCCTGTATTATTATATGCATCAAGACCTTGTTTGAAATATCAAAATATGAACATTATCACGTGCCAGAAACACGTGTATGATATTTAATTACCTTGACAACTGTAGATGTATGATAAAAGTTAATTTGATGTTTCCTAAGTACATCAGAAAACGCGGATAAGAACTCCCTGCCTATTAAAGAATTATATATGAAGCTTGTTAATATGGAAAAATCGTTGCCCTAAGCACATGATTATTATTGGTGGCACTACAATGCTCACCCCTGTCTCCCGTAATTGAGCTTCCTGCTTTTATATTAGCTTGCTTTATTAACTCCTTAATTGATGACGCCGTTTCGCTTGCTGTTTTCTTCTTTTGTGGATAGACATACAGCTTGTGTGTGAAATGGTCGACCATTATCAATAAATACCTTAACAAAGCAATACATATATGCATATTATCTATCTATACAAAATGGAAATCTAATTTGTTGATTTACCTATATCGGCGGTTTGTATACTGGTACTTTGAGAGGTCCATCAAATCAACACTAAAATCGGTATTTGGCGACACAGATATTATTGACCTTCTTCCAAATTCCCTATGCCTGCCTTTAATAACATTAACTCCGTATTCTTCATTTTGAAGTAATGCGGATTTTACCCTTCTAAGTGGAACTTTAATTTGCTTCGCAAACCTGCTTATGTCACCTAATCCGATTTTCGGATCAAAGTATTTATTAACAATTTCTTCATTTGTCATTGCCATATTTCGATTCAAGTTCTAATTAAAGACTGGACTTGTGTTGATAACTTGATTACTTATTTATTTGCAAGTTCCTTATTCTTTCGCTTCTCCTTAATGTTCGTGTAAATGTATATGTGTACACTCCACATTTATTACAGCAAAACCCATCACTTTCAGCAAAATTATTTCCTGCAAATATGCGCTCAATAATTAACTTAACACTTTTCTGCCACGCATGACAATTTGGGCAGTTTGGGTTTCGAAGTATTTTCATTGCTGGATACGAATGTTTGAATGGCATAGGTATTCCCACAAAACGTGGGTCAAATGGAGAAAACACTTGACAAGTAAAACAATATGTTCCCCTTTCTTTCGTAATTTGAAACTCGTTCAGGAAGATTATTTCACGAGAGCAGTTACCTATATTTAAAGAGCCACACCTTGTACAATGTTTGTTGAATTTTGCTAAATACCACGGCTCTTCAATTTTACGGCCACACAAATCGTAGTTCACGGGCATATTTACTAATCTTTTGGATATTGATGCACGCAAAAATAATTTCGAATTTTAATTTGAACGATTCTTGGACTTCTCCGTAAACATCTATTAGCAAAAAAAACGAAACTTCCACATGGATGGCACCTAAATCCCACTCGATATATTTGTGTACCTTCATACCAAATTCGCTGTATAGCAGGAAAAAATGGGGCTTGTTTTTTAGTACATTTGGGGCATGTAGCGTTGTTTCTTATTGGCGGACGTCCATGGATTTGATTTTTTGTGCAAATTTTGGATATTTCTATTGTACGGTAATTTGTAGGCAAAAACCTGTTACAATTTTTGCAAAAAATTCCTCGCAATTTTGCATAAAAAACAAACCGACTCCAAAATACCTCACGTTCACGTAAAGCTTCAACAACATTACACGAACCGCAGTGAACACATCTATTATTTGGATTGTTCAAAAACCATGGAGGTTTGCTTATGCCGTTTTGCTCATATAAACGCAACATTTTTCAGAAGCATATAATGTTCAATAGGAGTTTTTGACTTACACTTACTATGTTTTACAAACGTAGTTCCGGGCCACTTTCTTTCAAGTTGCTTGAATGTTCGTGGGCTTTGCTTTTTGACGTACCCACAAATAAAATTAAAAACTCCACAATGTGAACATTCTTTTCCGTGTTGTATTATAGAGCAGTGCTTAAAAATAGTAATTCGGGCACGATCAAGACATTTCTTTGTAGAGTTCTTGCATTGTTTACATGTAAACTTACTGGATTTTGTTTTTGGGTTACATTTAGTGTGGCTAACATACAACTTAACTGCATCTGGACAACAACGTTTTGTGCACAGTTGTCCAATGTTTTGTAAAACGGAGAGAAAATAGTCGCAGTTTAAACAATAGTTTCCTACTGAAGTATCTACAATATTATATAATCCCAAAATATCATACCTGTATGCGTTGAGTATGTCCAAATTGCCGCATTGGACGCACTGTGTATTATTTCCGTTTGCAAGATTCATTTAAGCACTTTACTTTCCGAAACAGTTTGGTAATTTACCTTCGGCAAGGTTTGTGGTTATGGAATTTTCCACGTGAACATATTTGCAAACAGAACAAACTTTCCCACAAGAACGCACTGATTTGTTCTGATAATAGTCGATTCTTCTTAGTTTATCCATCGTTGTGTAACGTTGGCAGATTTTGCAAAATGATGAAAACGGTTGTGTTATGCCCCGCATGGCAAAACAAAACTGGCAACGGCACATGTCCGGAAAGTTTAGGTTTACTTTTGTCTTTTCTTCACGTTTTTCTGGAATAATTGCGTCACAGCATGGTGAATAAAACCCGCATATGCGAACAAGGTTATTACCACAGATATCTCTTCGAGTAATTCTGAGGCAATGGTCTGAACGTTTACATTGTGGACATGCAGTATAAGTCATAAGCCTAAATTTATTTCTAACACAATAACTACATACGCACCTGGTCCATTTATCTGAACTCATTTTAAATAATTTTTATTGAATCCTCACAACGTGTCCACTTTTTTTGAGGCAGATTAGTTGGATTCGTTTTCACGTTTACACTAACAACATTTTGCTTTTCAACCGGTTTTGACTCTTCACTAACCCAATCGTACTTTAAAAGTTCTTCTTGTGTAGCACGTTGAACTAAAATTTCATATAATCCTACTGGCAGAACTTTATATCGCTTAGACATTATAATAGTTTTACTACTCTATAATAGTTCTTCCAAGTTCAGTTAATATCTTTGATAAGAGTAAACTTATTAATGCTGGTAATATAGTATGTAACTTCATTAACAGCTTTTTCAAATCTTTCAAGCGAAGCTTTTTACGTCTTGCAAGATTTGAGCACTTTAAAACTGCTCTCTTAAGCACTGTTGACTCTGTTTTGTTTGAAACTAGACTAACTCCAATATCAGTTTGGCAAACATTATAAACCAGCTCCCACAAACTAAACAGTTCTTCTTTTGACGCATTTGTGATAATAATTTTTCTCTCCTTGGCACTAGCCTTCACTATGCTAGTTAGAAAGGCACTATTATCTCTTATTCTGCTCATGTTAAACGTATACTGTGGTATTTGGGGTAGGCACAAGCTCGTTACTCAAGAATGAAAACGGTAAATAATGACCACAATAAACAATTAATGGCTTAAATCTTTTAGCTTCACGTTGATATATATCTGTAAGCTTTCTGGGGTAATATGGCCATAACTCTCTATTTAATATACTAAGAAACTGTAAGTCCCGATTAGACTTGAATATTATAATATATGACAGCGAACGAGATATAGTCGAACAATTCAGAGCACTATTCTGAGAAATGATTATAGTAAATATGTTTCTATGATGGCCTAAAAATACACAAATATCCTTAACTAATGCGTGTTCTGGTGATGATTTATCAGTGATTTGGATTAGTAAATCGTCTAGTATTAGTAACGTTAACCCATCGTCACTCAAGTTTTGCTCAACTTCGTTAACATTATCTATGAATAAAATGCTGGGATATTGTGCTGCCAGTTCAGTGTACAGTTTTTGATATATATGATAAACGTATATAATTTTTGAAACTTTTTCATCAAACAGATTATCTAAATTACTTAAAATGTTATTTGCAACATATGTACTTTTTCCTGACAATGACTGTCCTATGAGAAGACAAACACACCCAGATTTAAATGTAAAATTAATCTCTTCCTCCTGAATAGATGACATGTTGTGTCTTGCATGATGGTAATTTATTAACTGATAACTGATTTTCAAAAACTACATATTTAAATCAAAATTTAGGTTTTTATCTTAATAGAATACTAAAAGGCGCGTGTAAATTATATGGCAGGCCAGGATAAATCATTGAGGGAAAAGCCACCGTATTGATCATCTATTTCAGATGTTCCTGAGGGGGAATTTTGTTGCACGGTAGAATCCGAAGTTGTAACAGTCTCCGACAGCTCCTGTTGTTCTACCTCGCGAATGAATTCCTTCACATGGGAAACGAATGCTTTAGCTTCCGACATCCTTAAAAAGACTTGAGGTCCAATCCAAACCTTTTAAGCGAACATAAAAAAAATATCATAAACATGTATACCACAAGTTCCATATCATTTTATTATTTAGAGTTTGACATGAAATTATTGCATAATGTAGTATTATAATGTGTGTTGTGTGCATACCTTCCCACCAACAAGAATGGTAGTCGGAACGACTGATCTTATTGCAAAACCATAACCCGTGTCCCCCAAAAATGGCCGTATCATGATGCTACGACCAGCGCTGGTTATTGTGTACTTTTCCGAGTAGAAGGATTCTGATTTCATTTCAGACCGGGAAGCCGTGTCACCTTTCAGAAATGGAATCAATTCAAAGTGTGCTAAGTTGACTCTGCTGATCTCCTCGAGAACCTTCTCCAGCGGCGCTATGATTGATGATGCCTCCCAAAGAGAAATCCTATACAAAGAATCGAATTTACCACACATTTTTCATTGCATTATTTAACGAGTTCACGCACAAATATTACGCTTACCTAAGGTATGTGTTATTGACAGGTAGGACGCTCCGCTTCATCTTGTTGTTATCTCGGAAGAGGTAGATGAAATAAGCACAGTAAGCCTCTGCGTAGAAAAATCGCATCAAAATCTGCCCAAGAGTAATAACGGATTTATGTTTCCAAAAACCAGGTTGTCGCTCCGGGTATAGACTATAATCCACGTCAAGCGGAAGGCTGCTGTTTGCTTCTGGGATGAGACTTCTGGGACATTCGGGAATATCGGAACTTCGGACATCGTTGACAGAATTTCTGTGCCCTTTTGCCATTTCTTCAGATATTTGTCGATATTTCTCAAGTAGCCCCCAATCTTTAGACGCAACCGCTTCCCGTATAAGCTCAGCCTGGAGTTGACTCCAATTACTGCCTCCAGAAGATGTCATTGGCGAAGAGTCTGATTTGTCTGCTCCTGATGAATAACAGAATAAATGTTAAAAAACTGAAATGCAATAATAATAATGACACATAAAGCTGCCAATGTAATACCAGCAACTTCTTTAGCATCCATTTTGCAGTACGTTGATATGTGTAGTAAGTGTTGAATAAAACTGGTGATGAGAATTGAAAAGGTGTCGCCATTTTATACTGGAATCTAGGCATTTGTTCCTAACTAAATTTTGACTGTTCTGTTGTGCTAGCCAAACTTCAGAGTCAGTACAATATCGAACACTAAAGCATAACAATCTCGCCATGAATTCATCACTGGGAACCAGACCACAAGATAAAGCTTTCCAGTGGCATAACGGAAACCATTTGTATACTAAACCGGTCAGATTTTATAAAAAGTTTCTTAAAAATGCTATAGAATCTCCATTGTCATCAGGTTCGACAAGTAATGAGAACGTTGACCTTACAAGTGAACAAGAAAGTGCCTTTAAAAAAATTAAAGCAAGGATAGATTTGATACATTTAATGCCCTTCAGGTATATACTGGCTTCGTCTGCTGGCTGTGGAAAATCTAGAGTAGCTAACGAAGTAATTAATTATCTTGAAAGTAAACGTATAAAGTACCTTGCTGTTGCATTCAGTGGTTCTGCCGCATCCAATTTGAAATCTGGAATGACGATACACAGCGCATTCTCGTTATCCTTGACTGACGATTACGATTCTCTGGCAAAAACGTCCCCATCTGCTGACACGTGTAACCGTTTGCGTGAAGTTGAGTGTATAATCATAGAGGAATATTTCATGTTAGGATTATCCATGCTAGGCGTAATTGACGCAAGGCTCAGGCGTGCAACAAATATTAACGAGCTATTTGGCAATAAAAGTATTATAATGTGCGGAGATTGCCATCAATTAGAAGCAATTTATCAGAAACCTTTGTATACGCAAGATGCTTGCTTATCTTTGCTGGAGGTCGCAGCAAAAGCTGCTTACCTCTCTTTCAAAGATGTCAGCATTCTGACGACCTCGTACCGACATAAGGATGATGCCCTATTTTTCGACTTACTGCAAGCTGTCAGAAATAATTCTCTTACAGAATTTCATGTGCATTTGTTGAATTCTCGATTTGTTGATTTCGTTAACAATGACGAAGTACAGGAGTTTCGAAAAAGGGGCACATATATTTGTTTCCGAAGGAGAACAGCACAACTTTACATTGAGTATGTGACAATTATTATAATTATATAGGTCATCTTCTTACGCAGGTTTTATTTTCAAACTGGTTTTATTGCAGGAGCGAAATTTTGAGAACCGGTTCTCCTGTAATAAAGTTATATTCACAACAGCTTCCAAGGCAAAAGCATGTAAATGGGTGTGAGGAGGATAACATCTTCTACGCCACAATAGGAGCACGTGTCTATTTGACGGTCAATCTGTCAACAAAACATGGTTTGGTAAATGGGGCACAAGGGACCCTCTCTCACCTTGTTTATTCCGCCGCAGACGTCAAGAAGCGTATTTTTACAAAACCTAAATTCGTCACTGTCAAGATGAATAAAACTTCAATACAAACGCTGCCAACTGGCGACATTCCAGTTTTCCCAAAGCGATCAACAGTTTCAAATGACCTACAACGAAAATGTTACACACGAGAATCTCTTCCTTTACAAAGAGCAGACGCATTAACTATTCACAAGGTAGTTTCACAGATTGTTTATTTTGGCTTATTATACTTTTTAGAATATATTGCTAATTATGCATACAGAGTCAGGGAATGACTCTAGATTTTCTTATCATTCATATGGAAAATATGCCGTCCCTGTCACTACTATATACCGCTCTTTCACGTGCACGAAAATTAAGCGACGTGTTGCTCGTTAACAGCCAGTTTTCATTAAACATGTTGCCACAGAACGCATACCAGCATCAACAGAAACAAATTGAATTTCAGCGGTTGCATCAATTATCTGAACGGACAAAGTAAACATGTGTGCAAATAGCCTGCCAATTTTGCTAATGCAAAAATACTTCAAGTCCACATATTTTGAATTTGCGAAAAGTTTTATACCGGAAGTGGGGGTTACCTGTGTTCCTAATCGTAGTTTTCACGATGTGCTGGTGTTTATGGACCAAGAAAAGGATTCAATAATCGAGATGGGTGGAGTTTCCCCGTACGAGGGGACTGCTTATATGGACATGCTATCAAACATGGAAGACTACCTACCCAATACCAAGCGTTGCTGTGAAAGGAATTCCCCTTCAACCGAAAAGTCACCTGCAATATTTTTCAACGGTCACTTGTTCACGATGTTTGCCACAATTGCAACATTAGAAAAAACAATACTACCGTGTTTCACAGAACCCACACTCAATGCTAACAGTAAAAACATAAAACAACTTGAATTGTGTAAAGAGTTGATTCCACTATTGCTTAATAAAGAAAGTTTAAAAACAGAGCAGTTGTGTGTGAATCATCATGAATTGATATTCGAGGCACAAAGCCGAAAATGTTTATATGAATTGATGTATTTTGTACAAGCAAAGTATGACTTTAAAGAGTTGACACAGTCTATGATTTCTCACAGACGCTGGAGACTAAAAGGAAATAACAGGCGCGATTTTTGTATTATGCGTGACAGATTATATGATTATCTACCAATGTTTAGTTCATTTTATCATCATCGGTTTTATTAACAGATTGTATTAAAAATCCAAATTAGAAACAAAAAGATAATAAAGAAAATTTCGAATTTTGCCATTTATAAACGAAAGCTAAATGAAATAAATAAAATATCAATCCGATTCATAATCCGATAAGCCTAACTCCGTCAATGGTGCAAGCTCTCTTAGAACAATTTTTGGCATCTTTAACTTGTCCTCACTTGTGATGAACCCACTTCCGGCTCTAGAAATAAAACGAAGCGCACGATGGCACAACTCGTGGAGCTCCAGGGGCCCGGTGGATGAATACTGGTTTACAACAATAAAGAGAAAATGTAGGGGCTCTTCAATTGCTAACTTTCGAACGTCCTCATGAAAATCCCCAATCAGCAACAGTCCGTTTTTCATTGTTTGAAGAACTTGCAAATTGGTTAACTCGTGGTGCACTTGATCTAGTGACGAAACCAGCGATGGCCAAATACACTCACAGGCAATGAAAGTCGCAAGCGAACAAATCATGTTGGTCTCCAGTGTCTCCAGTGTAGTAAGTTTTCGAAATCCTTTGCAGCTGTCGAGTACTTCCTTTTGACGGTCTAGGTAATCAGCAATGGTTGAAGTAACATAATTTAATGTGGCAGGGTCCATGTTTTTATCTATGTCCGTTGTGCTGGGTATCTCGTACAGTTCGTCCATGATATTTTCAAAATCGCGAATTGCACTTTTAACTGCTTTAGAGCAGTTACACCGGAAAACAAAATTTTTAATAAAATATGTTGATACGTGTGTAAACACACATTGCAATAGTGTGGAAAGATGTTTTTCAGCATTAATTCTACGCGCGCGGTAAGCCTCAGCGACCGCAGGATACTTTTTGAACTTATTGGCTTGCATTCTGAATCTGTAGTAAAACCACATAAATAAAAACAGGCTTTTTATGTCATTAGTAAACAACACGACATGTGCGCGTAACTGGGTGTGCATATTCATAGTGATTCTCGTAAGAATAGCAATGTTTTGTGATTAGTATTAATTTGACATTCACACAACCAAGAAGTGAGAGATAGTATGGCAACGTTTAAAAAGGCACTTGCACAACAAGTGCACGCGATCGATCATTCAGAAAGAAAACCCTATTGTGATGGGTATGCATTAATATCAAACCCGATCGATTTGGACCGGGAAGGATTTTTACCATGGCGGGACTTTTGTCCAAACACGGAGTGCATGTATACGCAATTTTGCACTCATAAACACAACATGTGCAACGCCAATAATAGGTACTACTTTAGCCTAGGGAATCTTGTTGCCAAAGGAAAAATAACAAACGAGCAGTTTTTGCAGTGCTTACCTGCACACTATGCAAATTCTGACTCTTTGATCGGGAGGCCAAATTATGCAAGATCAATGGTTCCATCCCTACAGTGCCCGCACTTTCGAAATGTGTTTAGAGAGACAATGCCCATTTTAACAATAAGCCGATGGTGTGAGACAGTTCCCTGTGTTCATTGGAATAATGAATGTGAGCTTGATGCTGCGGGTAAATTTGCACTCATACGAGCAGTGAACAAAGGTTATTTGAGTAAATCCAGTTGGTGGGGAATCGAAAAGTTCTCCTGGAGCCAACAACTTAATGACGGTTTAAAATACGGTATTCGTGAGGCAGAAATGTTGCTTGACCAGAAGGTTTGGCCACTTGAAACATTTCACAACGATGGGATGATCTGGTGGCCTTCAGACACCATTTTAGCAAAAAGTGATGAAAAACTGGTTCCTCGCATACCACCACGTGGTTTGTATCGTACTTCCAATACTGCTTACCTCTATGATGAGGTTCACCTTGCTGTGCCGTATCACACTGATAACGCTTTGGTACATGAGGAATACAGTTTGGAAAAGAGTCACTTCACGGAACTATATGAAATACAAAACCAGTATAATTTTTGCTACCAAGAAGACGATTTATGGTCCAGTGAATTCTCCATTCACGATTTTTTGTTCAGTGACAATGTTCCGAATTTCCTACACGAAGACACCACCAAACTCTAAAAGGATTGAACGAGAGGTAATAACGCAATTAAACGTAACATGAATTGCCACTAAAACACTGCTTTTTTAGTTTTTATGTAACGTACCCGGATGCGGTTTTTCAACAAAACGGGCTGCACAGCTTTGGCACCACACAGAATTGGCGCACTCGTGCAAAAATTGTAAGGCCTTTTGTAATGATAATATTTGTTCTAATAATAACTGCATGGGCGATTGCGCTACGTTAAATAATGAACGACCACCATACGAACCACAAAACATAAACTTAGGTTTATTTAAGGCAATATCACATAGTCACCAGGGTAGTTTAATAGAATTGTCAAGCGAATCTACAGAGCTTATGCAAAGCGTACAAGGTGTATTTAGTAGGTTAAGAGAGTCCATCATAAATATTTTGTTTCAGTACCTGACATATTTCAAAAATATTAGGTTCCAAGCCACTCTAAATGTTCAGTTTTTGCAACCAGACCGTAATGAATTTGTAACAAGGTTTCTCCGTATGCCATTCATTACATTGCTGCATACTACACAAATAGAAAATGCAATGCATTTCGCCGAACAGTTTTTAGATACATTTTGCAACATTTTCATAGAAGGAACTAGTTCGTTTGTTCTTGTGGACATTCCTGAGGTTCGCATTGTTATACTGCAATACATTGCATTATCACCTCGCAAGTACATACCCATGCCATCAACTCTGAAAGATAGAGCTGGTTATATAAACATTAAAACAGATGAAAACTGCTTTCTTTTATCTGTGATTGCCGCATTATATCATAAGGAAGTACGCCTTCCGAATCAGCATGATAAAACATATGAACAGCTTAATACAAATGAAAAACGCCGAGTGCGTAAAATGTGGTCTGAGCCTTCATCATACACGTCAATTATTGAAAACTTGCAATTAAGGAAAGAAATGGTGCTTGATTACTTTAGAGGTGCCATGCCAATTACTTTGCTGTTTCATTTTGAAAACCTAAATAAAACCAGTTTTGTTGTTTGGGAAGAAGAGAATGGAAGCTTGTTCCCTGTTTACAAAAGCAAAGTTAAGTACGACAGGGTAGTGCATTTGCTGATCTTACGAGAACCGGTTCATACTGAAGGTCCTTTATCACAACAAAAGCCGTTCTTACATTCTCATTATGTTAGCATTTATGACTTTTCCAAGTTTATGGGTATTCATCATCAGAGTAGGCACCTTTACTGTCACTGGTGCTTAAAAGGAATTCCACCAGCATCCTTTCAAAGTCACGAGCAAAACTGTAAACCTGGCAATCAAATTACATTTCGTTTACATAGAGAGGGAACAAGATTTCAATTTCGTAAGTTGTATATGGCTGATAAGCTTCCTTTTTCAATATTTTATCAGATCAAATTGTTTAGTAAGAAGCATGATAACAATGAAAGCGAATGTTTACAAACAGAACCTGATTTTATGATGGTACCATGCTCATATTCTATCGTGGTTACTGGACCAGACAATACTATTTATTACCAGGAAATGTTGCACCATAAGAACTGCGTTAAGCAGTTTATCAGTTCAGTTCTGTGGATTGCAATACAATGCATAAAAATTAGCGTGTTTTCGTACATACCTATGCATATAACTGATGAAGCCAAACGCCTTTTAAAACGTGCAAAAAACTGTTGTATATGCAAAAAAGAATTCAATGCATCTTCAATATCATCACGTAAATGTCTTCATCATTGTCACTTGACTGGAAGAATAATTTCGCCATCGGATAGCGCTGACCATAAAATACATGGGTCTGGGTTATCTGGGGCAATTTGTTCGGCATGCAACCTACTAATATCAAAACGACATGGTGTAAACATATTTACAGAATCTGAGAATTCAAGAATCCATAACCTGCTGATAAGCAACCTGGGAAATCATATTATCTCATATACTCAGTTTGTGCCAAAGTCACCACAGAATTTCATTGCCATCGTGGTGGCAAGGCATATTAGATTTTTAACTGTGAATAACTTTTTTAACGTTAGTCTAAATGAGTTCATCGATGCAAATACTAAAAGTGGGAACGAAAACAGGTTCACGTATTTAAAGAATTTATCTGGAATCACGGATTTTAAGCCCATTTTATTATCAAAGTTAGATCCATTTACATTGTACACAGATGAATTTGAAATGGATGCCTTACATGAATTGCCATCTAGAGAAGCTCTGGTTAATAAAGTTAATGGCAGAGCCGTTTCAATTGAAGAATATGATTTACTTCAACAGCTATGGAAATCAACGGGTGCATCAACAATGAAGGATTTTTTGCTTCATTATTTAAGATGCAGGGTACTTATTTTGGCAGATTGTTGGCACATTTTCCATAATTTATGTACAAAGCTATGGCTGTTATCTCCCAGCCATTCATTCAGTTTTGGTTCATACTGTTTTGATATTAGCATGTTCAGTAGCAATGCAAATTGGTTGCAAATATCTGATCATAGAATCGTAGATTTAGCCCTTGAATGCACCAAAGGTCCAATTAATATTATTAATTCAAAAATAGCGACTGCTAACAACCCGTTAGTCTGCCACAAAGTAGATGAGAGTAAACCACAGACTTATTTAACTCTCATCGACGGTAACCTGTTTTATTCAAGTTTACTTGCCTCAGCGCTACCGGTAGATTCATATGTATATTTAGATGGTGCAGATATAAATCTTAACGAGATCTTGAATGATACTGATGAAAATCAGTATCAATACATAATCAAGTGCAACTTGTCGATACCAAAAGACCTTCATACATATTTTGATTCATTCCCTCCATGTCCAGCGCGAGAAGATGTTCTATGTGGTAACATTTCAAATTATCAAAAACAAATGTACGAAACTATATACAAAACAACATCACTTAATATCAACATATCCAAGCTATTATTAACTTTACGTGACAAGAAATCCTATGTATTACATTCAAAATGTCTGCGATTGTTTTGCAAACTTGGTGTCATTGTTGATAAGGTCATTTGTGGTACAAGGTTCAGAGAAGCAAGCTACTTGAAAGAGTTTATTCTTAGAAATGTAAAACTACGTGACCAGAGCAAAGACGAATTTTTGAAGGGCTTAGTAAAGCGAGTTAATAATTTCACTTTTGGTACGCTTGGCTCTACGATACAGCGTAAATTAGCCGTACGCCCAGCAACTACAAGATACGATTTTATAAGATTTACTTCTCAAGGGGCTTTTCGAGAGTTAACTGTTGTAAATCCAGACTTTACATTGATTCATTCTCAGAAATCAAAGGGATATTTATCAACCCCATTGCTTCAATTTGCAACAGTGTTAGATTTGGCACGAATGCAAATGTATTCCGTATTTTATAACCATATTCTTCCAAATTGCGGAGAGGACAAGGTGAAATTGTTAGGTATATGCACTGACTCGTTTTACCTTAGCATCACGTGCGATAATTTGGATGATTTCTATAATAAAATGCGAGGTCTTTCGATTCTAGATACTAGCAACTTAGACAAAAGTGACAAGTTATATAACGAAAAACAGCAAGGATTAATGGGCTGCTTTAAATTTGCATACAATCATCCTTCAAACATTGTTGAATATATTGCATTAAAATCTAGAAGCATTTCTGTAAAGTTAGTCTGTACAGATTGCAAAAATTCTGAAGGAGGCACGTGTTCCGAATGTAGGTTAGCGCCAAAGCATACAAAAAGTCAACTGGGTTCTGTACCATTGAGTGCAGTACGAAACTTGGCTCATTCACTTTACAAAAAAGCTGTAAAGGAAGAGCAGATAACGTACATTTCATATAAACAAGTAAACAGTAAATTTGAAATTGTCGAAACGAATAGGCTTGCTTTGGCAAATTTGTGTTTGAATAGGTACTGGTTTATAAATGCGGAAGGTGAATTAGAAAGTATGGCATACGGAAATAATGGTATTGAAAAACATCAACAAAAAGAGCTAGCAGAAAGCTATAAAAGAGAGTAAGTTGCGTTTTCTACTTTAGATAAATCCATACAGTCTCTGGGACTCTATCTGTTTCTATCTCTGTCGTTTATATTTAGTTTATAATTATATTTTCCCACTTTTGTTAATTATATATTTTAGTTGCTAGTTTATATCTGGGTTTACATTGATTTTCAAGCTATAATTGTTATTACATATTTTGGTCGTTAGTTTATACTCTTATTACTTTACGCCGTGTTGCGTCATGGACGACTGCAAGGTCTTGTCTTTAAAATTATTTTATTTCATCATCATGAGCACGGTAATTGTGTTCATTTTATTTGTATTTATTTCATATTTGCATTTGTTGTACAACTTCTACGTCGGTACAAGGTAAAGGTTAACGGGATTTAAGTTGATATATTGTGGTGAAGGTTATATTATGTATTATGTGTTTACAATATTTTATTTGTATGGTTTAAGATTTTTCTTTTATTCAATTTTCATTTATTTCATAAATTGTAACTATTATTACATACTACTACTACATACATACTATTACATATTATTATCACTTTGTAATGTAGTTTTATTTTATATGAATTTGATTTTGGTACATGGGTTAGATTTGAAAATAATACAATAAAAATAAAAGTGTGTTCATGCAATTATTATTTTGTTCTTAGTTTTGTGTAGATTGGTCTTCTTGTTATTTCTTATACACCATACAATAACATGTATTGTAATTATGCTAGCGGAATTTTATTTAACTTTTCACTTTCGGTTTCTTTTAAACTCTTTGGGCTACTTGCAGAAGCAAGAACATCAAAAATGGGAAAAATGAATAGAAAAATTGAAGAGATAATTCTAGGCCATGATCATCATTAGCATCGTGTTGCTAGTCCGTGCTTCTGATTTTCATTTGCACCGGAAACTATGAAAATATCTCAGCAGCATAGAAAGAACGATTGAAATCGTATTTATCTCGCAAAGCATCACCGCATAAACATGTTATAGTAGGTTGCATTCATCTCATATCACCCCAAAAATTCGCTCGGCATCATGAAAATGAATGTAACGGTGTAACACCGTTCTTTGGCTTTTGAGCGGGTCTGGACTGGTCTGCGAGCACGACAGCAGTTGTGGGCAGCAAACCGTGATCACTGGAAATTTGAAAAACGAAAGCAAACTTGCCTGTTGCAAACATGCTTGACTGCAAGTATAAGTGATGACGAGCGAGTTGACACTTTGCTGGAGTATATCGTGTCTGTGAATTGTTTTCGCTGCCGCTGTTGTTGGGGAGGGAGTCCGTTACATTCCCATTAAGTGCTATACACAAGAAAAATTAGGGATCCATCCCATCCCGGATATTCTCAAGCGAGAAATGGCTCCACCCAGGAACTCTACCAAGGACCTAAAGGAGGTAAGCTTTTGCTTTAATAAATTTAATTATTGTTTTAGATAACATTTAACTTTTTCAGCTTATAGAATTTTTGGAAACAAATATGCAATCCATGTTCAGAATCACGTTTCTGACATGTTCTAAACACTCTGCAGGCAATGTCTCCACGATTAGTCACCAGCATTTGGAAATTTCCCTTAGATGTGCTGACATTATAATTTTTTAAATTATTCAGTTAGTAGACAGTACACAATCTGTGATGTGTGGCTCACTGTCAGAATGACATTTTTGAACTCTAGTTGATAGCTGATAATCTCAAGCAGATTAGAATTCCTGTAGATGTAACTTCATTCGCGTTACTGAAAATATAAAATGTATGCTGATGATAATGATGATTTTTTTATTTTTTGCAGTGTCTGCTGTCGCTCCAGTGTGTTCCATGCACGACAAAGTCGTGCGTTTACCTGGAACCGGAAGGAAGAGGTGGCATGTGCATGGAGGTAAGTGTATATGAGTTCGTTAGAAATCTTTTATTTTATTGTTGGAGGAGGATGCATGATTTTGTAACCAGTATCTTCCTTGATTATTTGCAGGTCCCCGCATTCACCGGACCATTGGAGTTTGGGCCGATTTTCCGGCCAGACGGATGTAAGCACTCGCTTACAACGACGTCGGTTCCACCACCGACCACGCCACCACCACCACCACCAACACCATCGGGATTGTCTTCCTTCGTGATTGCTGGCTTGGTGGTAGGTGGTGTTGGGTCGGTGCTGCTGTTCCTGGTTCTGTTCTGGTTGTGTTGGAAAAAGTTTCCAACGCTATTCCAAGGAAGTTTTGGCAGGAACCTTCTGGAATGCTGTCTTTTCTCCTGCGTAGCGTTCTGGAGCTCCTTGTTTCTCTGCTCTCTTCAGAGCAGAACTGGAGGATCTGGGGGTTCTGGAGGAACTGGAGGAGCGGAAGGTTCGGGTGGAACGGGAGAGAATCCCGCGTCAAGCGCAACTGTCGCTGCTGCTGTGGATAGGTAATACCTATCCACCATAATTGTAACAGATACTTTCGGTCTGTTGTTGATTGTTTTGTTGTTGTTTTTGCAGGGAAGGGGATGCTGCCCGTACACAGCCCTCAAACAAAAAGAGGAAGACGCCACGTGGCACGGTAACGCCCTCACAGGGCACTTTGACAACGGAGGTGGGAACTGTTGCTGATGATGATGACGATGGAACAACAACAGCAGCAGCAGCAATCGCTCATACCTCAAGAAGGTACATTGACCCTTTTGCCAGTGGGCTGGAAGAGCCAACCCTTCCCCCACCAATGGAGCCAATGCGCCCACCCACCACCGCTCAACCCACAATCTCTCCTCCACCATCAACCCACACATCTACCAACCCGTTTCTGGTTGTCGCTGCTGCTGCTACTACCAAAACTACTGATGATGGCGATGACGAGTACGGCAGCTACAGCAGCAGCAGCGAAGAAGACGCTGACCGTACCGTCATCGCTGCTGATGGTGACAGCGACAGCGCAAGCACTGTCTACTTGTCACCGCCAGATGAACCCGAGCAGCAGCAGTCCCCAATCCGCAGACTCCGAAGTCGGGATATTTTCCCTACCTGGAAGGGTAAACACCCCTCATGAGTTGCAGTGTCTTCTTAACATTTTCTTCCGTCATTATAGTCATTACTATGTAGTTTTACTTTACGTTTGAATAACAGCGTCAATTCCGTATCAGGTTTTGTATTTACTTTAGAATCCCATGGCTTTAACGGTCTGCTGACCCAAATGCCATTAGCATTCATATTTTGCTTATAGTATTTATGAGATTTACTATAATATATGAACATGCATAAATTTTGTGACTGATAATTCTATTTTATAAATGTAGCAATGTCATGTATTTTGCTGTAGTTGATAAGCCGAGATTCTTATATTAAAACCAGTTTGTAATTAAACTACTATTAAATAAAATATAAATATTATGTAAATATTATGTATGTAATTCTATGAAAGAATGTAAACATCTAGATATTCTTATAATTAGTCATACTGCGAATCCCAATGTAAAACGAAGCGTTTACTACTTGACGCCGTGACGCTGATGACGTCATGAGCGTGGGAAAAAACCACTCGAACACCCAACATTGGGTGTTCATTTACTTACTACTAATATTGTAATTAGTTTAGGTTTCATTAGCAAAAAGCTTATTTTCTTTATGGGTTAGTATATACCCATAATACTTTGTAATTTTCCTTTGTAATAAGACCCCTTTTGTCTGATTTTAGTTGTAGAGGGAAGTATAACAACCGGAAATTATTTTGCGTATTATTTAACTTTTTACCTGCTTATATTGAAGGTTTTGCTGCTTTTAAGCCTTTTCGTGGAATTTAGAGTTCATTGGAGAAAGTCAAGAGAAATTGTGGCAGCATTGTACATGTTTAAGCTACTTTTTGGCAAGATAACGGGAAAATGTAGGTAGATTGTATGAGTGGTGTAAGTATAATGGTTGGCTCATTGTATACAAACTGAAAAGAGTTTTTACCCAGAATTTGCATTTTCTCATCATCATCATCATATCATGGATCATTCGCCTTGTAAACTGTAATCGTCGTAATAATAATAATGTAGCCAATTGACCGTACCGTCGTGACCAGTTCAATACACGGATTTTATTGAGTACTTAATTGCATGTACTTTGGCTTGACCTCGGTAGCTACATTGTATGAAATGAATATATTTTAATTACAATTAATTACACACTTCGTCATTTTGCTTAAATAATGCTTACGACCCAATTTTCTTGACTGCCTTGCATTTTAATTTTAATACCAAATGTTTCTTACATATGTTTACGGTAATAATTGGTTTTGTATATTCTTTGACAAGGCAGTTAAAATGGTAAGGTGCATTCCTCATTTCGCATTCTTATTCCGACAATTTACTATTTACCTCGGGGAAGGTTTTTGCTATTTTATTACAACAACAAACAGTAATTAGACCACTTTTCTTTTAATAATTCAATAAATACAACATGCATAACTCCTGGCAATAATAAGCACGGCATTGAAAAATAATATTATGCATTCATTATCCTTCTGGAAGCAATTTGAAAAAAAGTTTACCAACAAATGAAACAGACTAAATAATATATTTATAAATACCTAACGGCTAAAGGGATAAATAATATCATACACATCGTGACAAGTTCTATATAGCTTGCAAAAAATCCATGGATCCAGTAAAGGTGCAAAGTGCACCCTTACAGTCAAGGATCAAGGGGCCTATATAGGCCCCTAGAAAAAAAGTTGAGATTTTTAGGATTTTTTCGAGTATAAAAATTTATGATACCATTTCGTCAATGTAAAAAGTGTCTAAAATCGTCATTTTGACATTTTCGACACAACTAAATTGAGTTTTTGTGAAAAATTAATTTTTAATTTGTGAAATTTCGAAAACAATTATTTTCAAATAACTCGTCAACAACAATAGGTAACCACAATCAAAAATACACGTATTGAACAGAAAAAAATCCCCGATTTTCTGAAAAAGAAATTACTCAAAAACTGTAAAATGTTAGAAAGTTATATATTAAAAATTTAAATCCTTATATTTTATTTTTCTCAAAAAGTAAGGGGGAAAGTTGACCTCAAAATTTGACATTTTGTAGCAAATTTTTTGTAGAATCTGAATCTAGAATCAAATTTATCGGCTCTTGTACTACCGAGGCTCTGGAAATTATTTTACAATTTTTTAACGAGAAAATTACCTTTTAAATATTTCCACAGCTTAGGCAGTACAAGAGCCGATAAATTTGATTCTAGATTCAGATTCTACAAAAAATTTGCTACGAAATGTCAAATTTAGAGGTCAACTTTCCCCCTTACTTTTTGAGAAAAATAAAATATAAGGATTTAAGTTTTTAATATATCATAACTTTCTAACATTTTACAGTTTTTGAGTAATTTCTTTTTCAGAAAATCGGGGATTTTTTTCTGTTCAATACGTGTATTTTTGATTGTGGTTACCTATTGTTGTTGACGAGTTATTTGAAAATAATTGTTTTCGAAAGGACCTTATTCAAGTTCTCACTACACTGGGCCCCTGCCTTAACTTTTGAAGCACAAACAGAATGGTTACAGTTTATAACTCATTCAAAAGAGCAACTCAAGTACTTTTACGCTACTCTCCAGTTATGTCCCAAATCGCTTGCGCATGGTCCGATTTTTGCAAAAATATTTTGCAAAAATCCAGTTCAATAAGCATTACCATGCAATATGAAATACTCGTATCCTCGTAACCCCCACGCAGAATGGTTACAATTAATAGCTCATTTGAAAGAGCAACTCAAGTACTATTATGTCACGGTCCAGTTATATCCAAAATCGCTTGCGCATGGTCCGATTTTTGCAAAAATGTTTTGCAAAACTCCACTTTCATAAAACAGAGTAATGTCAATATTGAAGTGGATTTTTGCAAAAATCAAACCATGCGCAATCGAATCTGACCATAACGGGATTGCGCGATAATAGCGCTTGAGTTGCTCTTTCGAATGAGCTATTAATTGTAGCCATTCTGTTTGGGGTTACGAGGATAGGAGTTTTTCATATAGCATGGTAATGCTTATTGGATTTGGATTTTTGCAAGATATTTTTGCAAAAAATCGGACCATGCGCAAGGAAATCGGGCCATACCTGGAGTGTGGCGTAATAGTACTTGAGTTGCTCTTTCGAATGAGCTGTAAACTCTAACCATTCTGCTTGTGCTTCAAAAGTTATGGCAGGGGCCCAGTGTAGTGGGAACTTGAATATGGCCCTTTCCTAGGGGCCTATATTGGCACCCATAAAGGCCAATATAGGCCCCTAAATTAAAAATTAATTTTTCACAAAAACTCAATTTAGTTGTGTCGAAAATGTCAAAATGACGATTTTAGACACTTTTTACATTGACGAAATGTATCATAAATTTTTATACTCGAAAAAATCCTAAAAAATCTCAACTTTTTTTCTAGGGGCTTATATAGGCCCCTTGATCCTTGACTGTAAGGGTGCACTTTGCACCTTTACTGGATCCATGGATTTTTTGCAAGCTATATAGAACTTGTCACGATGTGTATGATATTATTTATCCCTTTAGCCGTTATAAATACCTAAGCAATTTTAGCAACATACTCAAGCAAAAACCCCAGCTAAACTCAATAATTAAAATAACGAGTTTAATATTAATTTTTATAAAGTAGAAAGTACAATTCAAAATTGCGACCACATATCGAACAAAGCGTGTATTTTGCCGTGAGCTCTGCACATGACAAGGGTGACTGTGCCAGCACTGTTGACTTGTCATGTCACGAGTGACGCTTGTCACTGACAGGAAAACACGTAACAGGTTATGTCATAAATTATGCATTAATTTTGCTACTCTCACCATACATTACACTGGTTTTGCGCAGGTTACTTCACATAATGTATGATTACAGCACAACATTTTGCAAGGATGGATTCAAACCGTATATTATTAGTAGACGCCAAGCAACTTTTATCACATCTCTTTCCATAAGTTTGCAACAGAAAGTAAGGTGATAAGATTTCACACGCTGAGTTTTGTCGTCTTCGTACTAGTAAGTAAAATGAGTTACTGAGTGTATGAGAAATCATCGCATACTCCATCCTTTGTGCCTCTTATTTTTACGTACTACTTGGTCGATGCAAACTTTTTGATTATGCAGTTGATATTTGTTTGCTGTAGGAAAAGCGGAGGAAAATCAATTAGGATTGTATGCTAATTAATAAACAAGCAAAATATATGTCTTCCTACTACAGAGTATTATAACAAAAGTGCATTTTACTAATAGCACTACCACTCCTCCGTCCTCGAAAGTAGGTTAGCTACTTGATAAATGACTCGCATGGTTAATTGACACTACAGATATTGATCACGGCATGAGTTAATTGATTAGCCATGTTTCCGTTTTTGGAAGAAAATTAGTCATTACGTAAGAAAAACAAGACATAAACCTAGCCCATTAAAATGTTTTAATTATTGAGAAGAACGTGGTAAAATAATGCACACTCTTACATCCATTGAGATTACCTCCCTTACAAGAGATGATCTTCAAGATTACCCATATAAATGCTTACCCTTGTTTTCAATTTTACTTCTGCTTATAAATTTAAGGTTAGTATTATGTTAGTAGTATGCTATTAGTAAAAACAAAAACGGAATATTTGCTAGAAAAAGTTTATTACGTAGGTAGAGCTGATGCATGAATAATCTTTAAATGTTTTTATCTAAATAGTGTGACATTTTTTTGTCTTTTATACCTCTTTTCATCCAATCACTTATCTCTCTTTCTTTTTACTTTGACTTGTTTTGTTGGATACATTTTTAGTTATATCATTTTCAAGAGAGTCTCTAAGTTTTTTTCCTGAAACGATGTCAATGGGCCTTCCCACTGCTTTCCTTTAAGACACTGACACTTTGCAAGTTTTCCCTCCTTTCATGTCATCTCAACCTCTTTTATCCACCAAAACTAAGTACATGACAAGCCTTCTTTCTTTCAAGTCAGGTGCGCCCTACACTTGAAAATTGATTGTTCCCTTTTGTTTTGTTTATGTTGGTAAGTGTGTAGGCATATGTGCCTGATGATCTGCGAAAAGAAAAGCAAGAAGAAGCAACATACGACAGCCATGCTAGAGTTTGAACGACGACATGTAACAGAATGGCATAAAGAAGTTTTGGAGAATTTATTGAAACCAAATAACGCAACAACGGAATCGAATGACAAGCGAAAAAGCCCTGTGTAAATATAAATACACGGAGACAAGTTGATGTACAGAAGCAGGTCAAAGAGATGTTTAGGTGAAACTATTTTCAAAGCGCAGAGGTGAAATAAGGTTTTGCCTGGTGAAAGCAACAAGCAATCTCATGAAAGCGGAGAAAGTATATATGGAACTGTAGTGTACGGAGTTAATGTTTAAATATACCCTTAGCGAATTTGATCTTGATGACGTGATGAGGTTGGCGGTGTGGAGGTGAACTGTGTTTGTCTGTTGATTTTCGCTGGCAATGTCAAAGGAGTCAAGTGGAGAAAGCATATCGTCTGAAAAGTTGTGTGATGATACGCTCAACGTTCATAACTTTTTACCCTTGTTGACGTTGATTTGAGAGTTGTTGGGAAAGCGTTAAGAACAAGTATCAAAGATGAAAAGAAAACGGTGTCTAAAGGAAAGTAAAAAAACAAAAAAGTTAGACGACATGCTTTCTCTGGTCCCAGAAAATACATGCGACGCTTTGAATTAGTTTGAACAAACTTTTAATTTGATTACAGCTTTTTACCAAGAAGCACAGAGTTGTATAGCTATTTATAGTTTTACTTTGTATTTCTCTTTCTGTTACCTTTTCCAGGTAAGCTTTACTTTTTCCTCTCTCTAAAAGCATTGATTAGAAAAGAAGTATACTAGACACGCTCATCAGGATCACTAAAAAGCAACAAACCCAACATACCTAAATAATAAATTAGCCGTAAATTTAAAAAGAAACGAAAAGTCGACAAATACCGGTGAGAAAGGCAGACGGTTTTATATGCTTTAAACTCAGTAAACAAACTGCATTGTCACTATTTTTGGTATGCAAAAATAGTGACATTTGTGTTTGGCATTTTTGCCATGTCATTTTTTACTGAGGAAAACAGAGTATAAAAACTGGGTGTGCCCTTGCCGCATCCATTGCATCTACAATAAATTGCAAAAGCATGCACATAGTTAAGTATCGTCCTGGCCGTAAAATCCGAATTTTAACAACCAGGTTTAATGCTGGTAAAAAAACTGACATAAAATTACGTGTCGCACAGCATGTACGCTGTAAAACTGCTATACCTTGCAATTTAAGTCCTGAAACGGGCCCTTAATGCACGAATTTTAACAAACCAGTTGTTAATTTGTAATGCTGGTTAAAAACTGACCTAAAATCATGTGTCGCATGCCATAGGTTCTATTATGAATTGTTTTGAAATCGCTGTGACCTCTGACCTAGAGTTGACCTTTTGACCTCAAGTTCAATAGGGTTGTTACCGAGGTGCTATTGTGTCTGTACACCAAGTTTGGCTGTAAAATTATGTGTCGCACAGCATGTACGCTGTAAAACTGCCATATCTTGCAATTAAGGTCCTGAATCAGGCCCTTAATGCACGAATTTTAACAAACTGGTTGTGAATTCGTAATTCTGGTCAAAAACTGACCTAAAATCATGTGTCGCATGCTATAGGTTCTATTATGAATTGTTTTGAAATCGCTGTGACCTCTGACCTAGAGTTGACCTTTTGACCTCAAGTTCAATAGGGTTGTTACCGAGGTGCTATTGTGTCTGTATACCAAGTTTGGCTGTAAAATTATGTGTCGCACAGCATGTACGCTGTAAAACTGCCATATCTTGCAATTAAGGTCCTGAATCAGGCCCTTAATGCACGAATTTTAACAAACTGGTTGTGAATTCGTAATTCTGGTCAAAAACTGACCTAAAATCATGTGTCGCATGCTATAGGTTCTATTATGAATTGTTTTGAAATCGCTGTGACCTCTGACCTAGAGTTGACCTTTTGACCTCAAGTTCAATAGGGTTGTTACCGAGGTGCTATTGTGTCTGTACACCAAGTTTGGCTGTAAAATTATGTGTCGCACAGCATGTACGCTGTAAAACTGCCATATCTTGCAATTAAGGTCCTGAATCAGGGCCTTAATGCACGAATTTTAACAAACTGGTTGTGAATTCGTAATTCTGGTTAAAAACTGACCTAAAATCATGTGTCGCATGATATAGGTTCTATTATGAATAGTTGTGAAATTGCTGTGACCTCTGACCTAGAGTTGACCTTTTGACCTCAAGTTCAATAGGGTTGTTACCGAGGTGCTATTGTGTCTGTATACCAAGTTTGGCTGTAAAATTATGTGTCGCACAGCATGTACGCTGTAAAACTGCCATATCTTGCAATTAAGGTCCTGAATCAGGCCCTTATTGCACGAATTTTAACAAACTGGTTGTGAATTCGTAATTCTGGTCAAAATCTGACCTAAAATCATGTGTCGCATGCTATAGGTTCTATTATGAATTGTTTTGAAATCGCTGTGACCTCTGACCTAGAGTTGACCTTTTGACCTCAAGTTCAATAGGGTTGTTACCGAGGTGCTATTGTGTCTGTACACCAAGTTTGGCTGTAAAATTATGTGTCGCACAGCATGTACGCTGTAAAACTGCCATATCTTGCAATTAAGGTCCTGAATCAGGGCCTTAATGCACGAATTTTAACAAACTGGTTGTGAATTCGTAATTCTGGTTAAAAACTTACCTAAAATCATGTGTCGCATGATATAGGTTCTATTATGAATAGTTGTGAAATTGCTGTGACCTCTGACCTAGAGTTGACCTATTGACCTGAAATTCAATAGGGTTGTGGCTGAGGTCATGTACTATCTGTGTACCAAGTTTGGTTGTGATCGGTTCAGCCGTTACTGAGTAAATTGCATACGGGCGGACGGACGGCCGGACGGCCGGACGGCCGGAGTGCAATATTATTAAGTATCTTGGCCGATACTTAATAAAAAATGAAGAATTACCGTACTCATAAACGCATTTTACTTATGTTGGCAGTCTTCTTGTTAAAAATTGACATTTTCAAAAAAACGTACGATTTTCTATACAAAATAATGGGACACTATCCGCAATTCAACAGCAAGAAACTCAAACGACAAGTCCAGCTACACAAAAGAAATTGGTTTTTTTGCATTGGCTCGGCTTGCACGTGGCATGGAGATGCTGATATTGAATGCAACCATACTCGCAAAAACTGTCACGTTAATGTGTCACCCTAATTATTGACATTGATATTGTGATGCTATGTGCCATTTATAAAGCATTTCATACTTTATTCAAATGACTTTTTCATAGGCAGTCATGTTGCTTTTGTTACCTGTATTCGAGTAACAATATAGACCAGTCAAGTAATACTCTTCGGTGGCGCAATGCGCTTTCAGATGCCTGTCTGCACTATAGCAAAACTCAAAAGTCGACATGCAAGCAATCTTGCGTTACTTATATTATGGACATGGTGAATGACGGATGTGTGCAAGTATCTATAAACTACACATTATGTTAATAACGATAATGGCAAAAGTAGTTTTACCAACAACGTGATGTCTCACCTTTTCATTTCTGTGTGCCGACCCACTAAGTCTTTCCTTACGTCTAAAGTCTATTACTCTGCATGTTTCTTGTACGGTGACAGCTCAAACTACTATGTGTAAATAGGCAACAGATTCTTTCCGTTAAGAATGACAATTGACAACTTTCAATGCATGTTGACATACTTTTGAGAAGGAGACAAAGTTCTGATAAAAAGCCATTCTTTTGTAATAGGAAGCGTACGCAAAATACCTTACTGATAATATTTCCGCGTTTTGTATTCATTCTTTTTTCCAGATATTGTATTTGATATGCAAACCTGTTACTATTAACGCTTAAAATGTTATTGTAGGTTGAGCACAGCCTGAATTGCGTGAGATACGTTTTGGCTACGTTATATAGTAGCAAAACATAAACGTAATGCACGCACATTATCTAAAACATAAGCAAAGAGTCTACGTAGCTGGCTGATTCTGTGAAGGACACCGATTTTTCTACCATATACCTCCTGAAGTAAGCATGTGGCACTATGCTGCCACATTGCTACTTCAGTAGGCATATATGTTGGTTACTGAAGTGGGAATGTGGCACTATGGGATTTTACATGGGAACGGTGGCACTAGGGGAAAATACATGGGAATGGTGGCACTATGGGAGAATACATTGAAAATGTGGCACTATGGGAGAATACATGGGGATTTTGGCAAAATTGTGGGTGAAAGCTGGGAGTGTGTCCTTTTATTATATTTCCGTGTAATTATTCCTGCACTTAGTGCAGGAACTGGCCCCCTTCTAGTAACATTATATATTATGGTATCATGTTCCAGTAGTAGCAGCTAGCTAACATTTAGCGCAGTGTTCTCTAGCCTTGCATGGTCCTATTTGGTGGTTTGGCATAGAGAAAAATACATGGTAATAGAAAGTTGTGCGTGGAAAAATGTCTTTTCACTCTTTCAAACTGTCAATAACATTGTACTTTCTTTTGGAAGCATAAAGGCAAAATTGGTGAGACTATGCAAGTACAAAACACCTATATTTTTGTATGTTCATGCTTCTTTTTTAGTCAGAGTGTCTGCTCAGTCTGCTGGTAAATCAGTTCGCCATTAAGTAATGGACATTTTATTCTTACGCATTATTCACAGAAACATTTTTCCTTCATATTCTTTGTTCCCGCACTTCATCAGTAATCAGAATGTCTTTCATTTCATCGATTTATTTTAGTTAAAAACCTTCTAGTAGACGTGTTTTAATTACCTAGAATACACTGGCTAAACACTGACATTTTATTAGAAGCATAATGCACGTGAAATCCAGCATTTAGCTTATATTTAGGTTGATCTGTGGTTAGTGAAAATCAGAAAAGTAACGAGTTTTTTGACACTGAGTGAGTCTGTCATCCACGCTTTGCATCATGCCATATCACATTTCATATTTATCACATCACCAGCCTCACACATCGTTTCTGCTCTGCCGTCACTATAATTTTAATGGATGGATTTTTGTGTATAGTTATATCAGAACTAGGTAGATATATAAGTTTTTACCTCCCATAGCACACGAGTTGGCTTGTTGCTTTTTGCAGTTACTACTTCCTCTGGATTCTCATTCTGACTTGCTTCTTATAAAAGCAGACATACCAAAACTGCCTGTACTCGCCATGTGTTTTTGAAAGATGCAAATAGGTAAGTAAAAGGATACAGAGCTAAAGTAATTTAGTACCGATTTTATGATGATGGTAGGAGGAAAAAGGTAATCTCTGGTGTTCTTTATGTTAACTTAAACATTCATGATAATGATGGTGTATGTTGTGGTCTTGTAACAGATTTTTATAGATCTACTTAAAATACGATCACATATTCGTTCAAATCTCTTCCCACAGGTCAGCAGATGTAAAAACAGAACAACAAAACATTTTTATGCGTACCAATATCCCTGTCATTCCATCTCACTGAGACAAGGGGAGAATAAATTTTGGCAGAACACATGTCAACTTTTTGTACTTTACATGTCTTTCAAATGAAATGTTTAGGTTTGTTGCATGTAAACCACGTTTCACAACTGAATGCAAATAATGCTCAGTAAAATTGCATCGTGTACGATTTTGAAGTTTTATTGTGTATTGTTGGAATTTTTATGGAAGCAGATACCAGAAAAAATTACATGCATCGTTTACAATCATAAAACAGATTTAGTTGAAGTTGCATAATAGTTTGCAACAAGAAAAGAATACCAAAAATAGACATGCAAAAAAGTAAAAAGGAAGCATGCGCTGTACCTGGTATTTAGTATTGACTATATTTTTACCAGTTTTAAAAGGTCAGTATTAGAAGTAGCGTCGGCATTTATTATGTATATTTTTCTTTGTTATTTTGTCTTAAAAAACCCCTGTAAATT